>OX421506.1:30677377-30807377 GCA_949126835.1 Anisus vortex
AAATGTTGTCAATTCAAACACAATTAATTTCTGTACCCCATGAAGTGTTTAAATAGTATGCTCATAAAAATATTCTTTTACTTCTATTCCGTTGGTTTTGATTAAGAAAACCGAACTAATAATGTCTTCTTTCTCATTCCTTTAAAGTATTTTGTTGTTGTTAATGTTTGTACTTTCAAGGAAAAAGTGATACTTATGTAATACAAATGTCATTGTAGAGGGCAATTTGTTATATAAACTTTATTTAAATATTTTTTTTCTCAACCACTTTTGTTGCGAAAAGCATTAGACAAATATTTCAAACAAAAGAAAAATGTACTAAATCGGCCCCATTTGTGTGAAAATGTTTATAATATAAGTAAAAAAATAAAAGTTATAAGTGTTTTATACTTAGATAGTAAACAATAATGCTATAAATAAGCCCTTAGTAAAGGCAAAGGAACTCAACATCATTTAAGCTTGTTTTGAAATGTATAAATGCACAAAAAATGTAATCCTACTCATTAGAATAAAAAAAAACATTGTTACAATTTTATGTTTTCTATTTGGCATAATTCGTTTAAATTTGGATTAGATAAGGTAATGTGGTTGTCGAATTTAGCGATTCAGTATAGTAATGAAGTCTATTATTTATCTTATCATCTTAACTGTTAAACAGTTGATAGTGTTAAACAAACGTAAATAAAGCAAAGTACCCCACGGGCGAAACTTATCCTAGCGCTGGTGATGATGTGTAGCCAGCACAATGCCCAGCCGCCTTTACAGAGCTGGGTAGACTCAGGGGCACCTTCAAGTCCCGGGAAAAAAATCCTTACCTGCACCAGGATTCGAAACCTGAGCCTTCGGATCGCCAGTCAAACGTGCTGGTGCTCGGCCACCGTGTCCAATTTAAACAAACGCACTGTCATACAAACGCACTGTCATAAAAACGCACTGTCATACAAACGAACTGTCATACAAACGTACTGTCATACAAACGTATTGTCATACAAAAGCAATGTCATACAAACGCACTGTCATACAAACGCACTGTCATACAAACGTACTGTCATACAAACGTACTGTCATACAAAAGCACTGTCATACAAACGCACTGTCATAAAAACGCACTGTCATACAAACGCACTGTCATACAAACGTACTGGCATACAAAAGCACGTCTTTTCAACAAACCTTTTTTTTTATTAATCATGGTACGTTTAGATCTAGGGTCAATTGTATTTTAAGTGCAAATAGTTTCCCCCATTTGCTTACTTATTGGGCTACACCATAATACAAATAATAAAACACATCATGGACGTTTTACAATGTCTTTTGAAGTAGCAGTTATTATTACAAATATGTCAATTTAGTTCTAGTTACAGTACAACTTTAAGAATTACATTTGTAGTAGCATGCGTGTTTACAATGAACTCTGTATGTGTTAAGGTTCAGAGGTCAGTATTGTTAGTTTTTGTCGTGCTGTAAGATCACGTGCTACCCTGGCCCCCTGTGTAATTTGTCCCAATAAAAGTTGAGTTAATGTTTAACCACTGAACTATGATGTTGTGCTTTCTTTCAAGACACTACTTTACAAACGAGATTAAGCATAAATAGGCCCATCTATACAACCAAGATCAATGTTTTCTTATATTTTTAATATAGGCTATATTAGACATGTACTTGTGTTACCTTTAAGAGTATATAGATCTAGTACGTAATTGTCGTAAATAGTGTAATATCTAACAGTTTTATGTTGATATCATTTTTCTTTTTTTTTTTTGGCGTAGGCCATTCCACGGTTCTATATAGTTGACTATAAGGCTGTTCGCACGCTGAATGAAACATCCTACTTTGGCACATTATTATCATGACTCTGCTATGAGCTATATATTTGAAATAAATGAAAAAAGAAAACTAACTTATTTTTTTTCTCAGCTGAATTAACTTCTCATCTTTAGCTTTTAGTTCATCTTTAGCTTTTAGTTCATCATCTTTAGCTTTAAGTTCATCATCTTTAGCTTTAAGTTCATTATCTTTTGCTTTTAGTTCATCATCTTTAGCTTTAAGTTCATCATCTTTAGCTTTAAGTTCATCATCTTTAGCTTTTAGTTCATCATCTTTAGCTTTTAGTTCATTATATTTAGCTTTTAGTTCATTATATTTAGCTTTTAGTTCATCAATATCTTTACCTGAAAAAAAGCACAGCATAATAAAATGTTAATTATGAACAGAAAACAGAAATGTGAAAGATGTATAAGGTAGATGTTAGGTAAATTTTTTTTTTTTTAAGTTATTTCTTAAATATTTTCTAAAATCCATCGTTTGTGAGACTACACTGATACAATAAATGACCAGAAATGGTGCCCCCCCCCCCCCAAAAAAAAAAAAAAAAAAAAAAAACACACAATATAATGACAAAGTACAATGCAATACTTTCTTTGAAATAAACATAGCACATAAGTCTAGCATGAAGAAGTTAAATGCAGAACCATTGGTCAGAAGAGCGTCAATCAAGATTTATTAGTCAAATGACCGTGTAGTCACTAGTTTAGCTCAGATATAAATTGCTTTATGAAAAAATGGGATGGGTCATTTGTCATCAAGTGCGGGCCAATGAAATAATTTAGGAGGGATTTACAAATCGACCGTGAAATTGTCGGACAAAATTATTTAACTTCAAGGGACCCAGGTAGGGTATGTCCAGATTGACGACGTCTTGACCGAACCAGATTAAGGAATGTTTCCCCTGTGCATTGTCGGTCTTTTTATCTCTTTTCTTTTCAATGTTTTCTATATTTTTCACTTTATGGTCATTCTTCCCAATACATGAGATCCATGGTCGAGATATATATATCTGAGAGAACAGGACAGCAGTTCAAACAAAATTCATCTACAATTCAATGTACCAAACGTAGAAAGAAAAAAAAACATTTTCAGCTCGCCCCTACAGCATCGTAACACTTCTGCGGTGGCGTGAACTTCCGAACACAATAAGACAAGCGGTCAATATTGACATTTTGAAAAACTGAAAACATTTTCTTTTCTTCACTTTTTTGTTTACCTCTGAATACTCGTCTGCTGCTTTTGTTTTTTCCGTTCGACTTCGGCTGTTGTTTACTGCTGCCTTCTTTATTATTGTTTCGCTCTTCTATGTGTTTTATTGTAGCTGCCGATATCCAGTTCTATGTGTTTTATTGTAGCTGTCGACAACAATTCCTTATATTAGTTTCTCAGTGGACCCAGTACTTCTTGGCGGGTAGAAGTGAGTGTTACTTTAACCTTGTTCCATTTGTCATCAACCTCCTAATCTTCTAGTTCTTCTAGGACTTTATACTTGTTACTGACTACTACTTTATATTCATTTATTTTTGCTACATCCTTTACTTGGCTTGTTTTATATCGATGGCGCTTGTTTTCTGTAGTCCATTTTTTCTCTAACTTCAGATTCAGTCGAGCTACTAGTAGGTGGTGGTCAGAAGCAATATCTGCACCTCTCTTTACTCGTACATCCTGAAGTGATCTCCTGAACCTTTTCGATATGCACAAGCGACGTATCTAGTTTACAGTAGCCAGGTCAGGTGATACCCATGTAGCTTTATGGATCATTTTATGCTGGAAGAGACTTCCTCCAATAACTAAGTTACTTGTAGCGCATAGATCAACAAGCATTTCTCCATTTTCGTTCATAATACCTAAACCTTCTATTCCCATGACTTCTTTGTGTCACTGCCAATATTCGCATTGAGGTCACCCATGAGTATAATAATATTCCTTCTTGGGCAGTTCTAGGTGATGGACAACAGTCTGTTATAGAAGTCTTTTTTGTCTCGTTCTTCGCTGTCGTTTGTTGGAGCGTATGCTTGTATAATGATCATGTTGAGTCTATGTGTCTTAGTTTGGAATGAAGCCTTGATTATACATGAGCCATGTGCCTCCCATCCTAAAAGTGACCTTTGGGCTAGTTTTGACAGCATGAAAGCGACTCCTTGAGTATGGTGTGCATTATTATCTTCCTGTCCAGAGTATGATAGAAGCTTACCTTTAGCTAATCTTTTTTGTCCCGAGCCGGTCCATCGTGTTTCGCTGATTCCCATTTTGTGTATGTTGAATCGTCTCGTTTCTGCAGCCTTCACGGGAACGTTCCAAGTACCAATGTTGGTGATGATCATAGAGGAAATAGTGGGAGTCGGTCTGGTGGCTTTCAAATGAGGTTGACTTTCACCACCTGGCTTCATTAATTCTCCAGTGGGATATTCATCTTTGCCTGGGCATGACCAGTATCCACATAGCCTCAAAGACTGGCGGTCATGTGAACACGGAGCACAGATCCTTGCTCTCGAGGACTCTGCCCCGGCTAATAGTGTGGAGGCCCCAGCTGCTCTTGGCTGGGGAAGTGGGTCTGAGTGTTATAAGATATCGTCGCTCGTTGGACGGTTGTAACGCTTGGACAATAGTGGGACTGAGTATTATAAGATATCGTCGCTCGTTGGACGGTTGTAATACTTGGTCAGTCTCCTAGCCTCCGCAGTAGTAGGTTATGGTCCAGCGCGATGGAGCTAGTTTCCAATACTGCAGCATTGCAGCCAGCTGTCCTCTGATGGCTAGCTCAGACTTTAGGAGAAAGTCGTGCTAAACGTACCTCAGCGACATTGAGGACAAACACCAGCAAACGGTTGACTTGACCCTTTACTCTGGGTCTTGCAGGTAGTGCGGCAGAGACATTGCCGATCGTTTGTTTTGCTACGTCACTTTAGCCCCCCTGGGCGATCGCTCCCCCTGGAGCTGACAAAAAACATGGCTTGTACAACTGAAACGAATACTCCGAGTCTGGGTAGAACTCAGTTGAGCTGCCCCGGTCACTTGCCAACTCGCGTTGGGGCATTGACCGATAAGTCCGCGACCAACGTGAACTGTCAGTTTCCAGTCTCCGTCTCGGATGGAGAAGAACCATGCGGTTCTGCAGTCTCAGGAAGTGAGACCGCTCACATGAGGGTAGAGGTTTTGGCAGGTGAACCTTCTAGGGCAGTACTGCCATTGCAGGGGCCCATGGTACACACTATCTCTGTCCGTACGGGAAAAGCACAGTCTGGGAATGGTGAAAACCCGGGCGCTACTGTCGCCAAACAGCAGTCGAAAGTCACCCTCTGCCAAGCGGAACACAGATCCGACAAACTCCACCTAGGAGCTTCGTGTAGCCGGACTGGAGAGGCCCGTTCGCGGGATTCCCGGGTGAAAAGGCAAGACACGATATGACTCTGTTCCCAGGATAAGCAGAAAAGCAGCTGCCAGCCAGCCAGGGAATCTAGTCGCTCTAGACGGGAGCATTCCTGGAAGACTGGAGGCCAAAATGGCCTACGTAATGGCAGTAAAATCAGGGCTGGTGGTACCTTGTGTCCCGGTGTACATGACATACATCCGGGGAATCCCACCTTGGGTGGTCAGGTCAGTCACAATAAGACCGCGTTCTGCCAATCCCCGACGGTGACTCCCGCGACTAGTGATACGGCGCACAGATCCAACAAGCCCCACCTAGGGGTTTCGTGTTCCCGGTTTAAGGGTGCTCGTGCGCGGGCATCCCGAGCTCAGAGGCGTAACACGATATGACTCTGCTCCCAGCGAAAGCGGAGGAAGCCCGACGGTAGACATGACCTAGGCAAAGGCTCGCACCAAAAGAGCGCCCAGCTCCGGGTGATGCATCTGAACGTGTTTGGCCTGATCCCCAAGTCTCTAGAGATCCTAAAACTCTTGCATGAGTATGATATTGACGTGGCAATGTTCCAGTAGTGCAAAATTGGTAAGAAGAGGGTGGCATCCTTTTCGGGATATACGATCTTCCGATGCACCTGCTGCTTGGGAGGCAGTGGAGGGCTGGCAACCCTTGTCCGAAGTTCACTACAAGCTCGAGTGGCGAACCGCAGAACGGGCAGTTGCAAGACCGATATCCTAACCCTGGAGGTGTTGAAGAACGGAAAGGCTTACACCCTGACCAACGTCTAAAACCCTCCAAAGAAGGATTTGGACCTCACCGTGGAGGCACATCTTTCCCGCACTAGTATCGGCGGTGATTTCAATGCGGCGGCACCGGCCTGGGGCTATGCTATCGCCAACAATTCAGGACGACTAGTGGAGGAGCTATGCAACAGCACGACGCTGATCCGATTACAGGGTACTGATACCCCAGCTACCTTTTTCCACACGGGAAATGGTAGTGAATCGAGGCCGGATCTCACGCTCGTGAGTGCAGATCTGGCAGCTAGCACCTCTATGGAAGTCTTGGGTGATGTTGGGAGTGATCATTTGCCCGTGTTGGTCACTATCAATATAGGAAAAGCAAGCAGCGAACCTTCCGGGCCTAGGAAGTGGATCTACTCGAAGGCACGCTGGGACGAGTACAGAGTACGCACCAATCGTGCTCTTAAAGAAGTGCCTATCGAGACTGGGCTTATCGACTCAGTGTATGGCACGATGGTTAAAGCCATACTAGGGATTGCCAGAAAGACTATACCAAGGTCACATGAGAAGCGCAAGTTCAGACCGTTTTGGACAAAAGCCCTAGGAGAGTTGGTCCGCAAAAGGAGGGCTGCTCGCAAGCTCGGTTCTATCGTATCTGTTAAGATAACGTTATGAAACTTTTGTCTATAGTAGTCTTCTGAGTGCATAAAGAATTTAATTAACTGTTCTTTGATAATGGCATAGTCAGTTATTTCTTTATCAATATGAGAAAGGGCTTCCCTACCCTTATCTTTCAATTGTGGGATAAGGTGAATGTAATATTCTGAAATGGGAATCCGATATCCTTTACAAGTTGCTTCAAAGAGATTTAGGAAATCTACAATTTTTTCTTTCCATCAAAAGGAGGCATTTATTTGTAATCTAACACCATGTTTAGTTTTTTTTCATTATTTGTTTGCTCTACTTTAGTACTTTGTAATTTAGCCAACTCTAATTCATGGTCTAATTTTAACTGAGTTTCTTTTAACTGAGTTTCTCTTAACTCTTTTTCTTTTTCTTTATTCAATTCTAGTTCTTTTTCTTTTAATTGATTATCTAGTTCTCTTTGTTTAATTTCATTATCTAGTTCTCTTTGTTTAATTTCATTATCTAGTTCTCTTTGTTTTATTTCATTATCTAGTTCTCTTTGTTTAATTTCATTATCTAGTTCTCTTTGTTTAATTTCATTATCTAGTTCTCTTTGTTTAATTTCATTATCTAGTTCTCTTTGTTTTATTTCATTATCTAGTACTCTTTGTTTTATTTCATTATCTAGTTCTCTTTGTTTTATTTCATTATCTAGTTCTCTTTGTTTTATTTCATTATCTAGTTGTCTTTGTTTTATTTCATTATCTAGTTCTCTTTGTTTTATTTCATTATCTAGTTCTCTTTGTTTTATTTCATTATCTAGTTCTCTTTGTTTTATTTCATTATCTAGTTCTCTTTGTTTAATTTCATGAGCTCTTAACTCTGCACGCTCATCTCTTTCTCTATCTGTTAATTCTTTTTTCAATTGCTTAACTTTATTTTCAACAAATTCTTGATATTCTTTTTTATCAGTAATATCATATTCTTTAGCTAACAATTTAGCTTCATCATAAAGTAATTGAACCTTTGAATCCATTATTATTTATTAATGAATGTGAAAATTTATGACCTTTTAGTACAGCACAATTTAATAAAACAATATTATAGTACAGCACTTTTATAATCCTATGCCACAGTAAGACGTTTATAGTAGAATGTGAACAAATACTAGCTATGCCAAGACACTTTTTCTATTATGACTTATTTTATCTTATTATTATTAGATAGAATGCAACTATTATTGTCAGCAAGGCAATACACAATATTTTTGCCAGTAATGGTAGTACACAATACCAATAGCAGGAATGATAGCACACAATAATTAGAATAATGTTATTATTATTCAGTATTCTATTATCATTTATTGCAATAGCAATGTTAAACAATACTATTATAGTAGCACTGCAAAGCACAATATTATGTTTTATTATTTTACCTGTTTTATTGTGAATATTTTAGTTACATGTATTTGATATCAATTATTATATTGCTAAGTTTAGTTACATGTATTTGATATCACTTATTATATTGCTAATACACCTGAATTACATGTATTTGAGCATTATTTAAATCATATAGTTATACTATTGATTATTCATATTATTATTATATTGGTAAACAACTTACTATTATTATTATTGTTTTTACCATTGACAATTATGCCCAGAAATCATATTGATTATTTGAAACTAGCAATATCAATTATATATGAAAAACAAAAAAAAACAATTTATATAAAGTAACAATGGAAAAACACAACACAACTACAATATTAATTAAACACACAATTGCTGCATGGACCACAATGAAAGAGGAATTTTTGACAAAGAATCACAACAAGTATAACATTGTCAACACCACAGTAATTTTTACTTCAATAATTCTTAACAAAAACAACAAAATCAAGACAACTAACAGAAATAACCCTAACAAAGAATCATTTAATATCAATCTCTTTTAAGAAACAGAAATAGATTATAGACAGTAAAAATTAGACAAGAAATTAATACTAAAATACCACCACCAAGCCCTAATACATATATATATATATATATATATATATATATATATATATATATATATATATATATAGTCATACAAATAATGAATATGTATAGTAATTAATTAGAATCAGAATTAATCATTCAGGAAAATGAGAGAAAAGAAATTATTGAGATTAATAAGACTGACTAATAATCCAACGAATGCACATATTCCATTATTGTATGAAATCACATAAATTCCAATGTAAAATTCAGAGTGAGTGATCCAGTAGAAACTTAATTAATATGCTAATAATCCAATGAATGTTTACACTGTTTATATCCAGAGTTGTAACAATTTTCCAATTCAGTATAGTGTAATCCAAGTTTAGAAATAGCACAAGAAAAAAATATATACCACTATTACTGTCAAATGTTTTTTGGTACACACATTAATTATTTAAATTTAAAGTTTATATTTAGCTTCGGTAAGCACATCAGACTTCAACATGTAATGACATGTCACACCAGGCTCAACATATAGTAAATGTCACATCAGATTTCAACATATATTACATGTCACATCAGGCTTCAATATATAGTGTAGGTGGTACATTGTTGACAACATGCGGTAACGTAGTAGTTAATTTCTTTGCGTTGTAAAGTTCAGTGAGTTGTCAATTTGAATGATTAGAAGAATACTTTCAATTTAATTCAATTATATTGTTAAAATCACTTGTAAATGTACAGTTCTTTTCAGGAATTGAAAACAGGATGCATTAATTTGCAAACAGGTAGTTTTTCCGGTTGCAAAAGATATTGACCTCGTTGTAGTCAATTCATTTGATTTTTAAATCGAATTTTATTTTGTTACTTTTATCATCGGTGGACAAATTATATATATTCTGAGAGCTAGTATGTTGCTCAATCAGATTATGTTATTATAGATGTAAAATTATGAACTCAGACTTCAGTTTTGAAATGTTCAAAAACTGGTATACTCACATATGCCATGTGGTTTTTACAATGTCTTATTTTTCGATAGATTTTGAAAAATGTGTACGTTCTTGAAGATAAAACAATTATTTGTTATAGTTGTTATCACCGCTTTCATTTCTGCCACCATATTATGTTAATGGGTAGTTATGTTGCCCATTACACATTTATCAGTCTCTTTGGAGATGTTTATATTTGATAAAATAATATTTTCTTTACCTTGCTTAGGCTGTCTAATATTGACAGATGCATTAATACAATACTTTCATTTATAAAATAATGCAAGAAACGCTCCTTTGCAGCATATAAGATTTAATTCACATTAAGTCACAATTTACGTTTCACATCAACGAAACACTGTTACAATTTCAAGAAAACTATAATGAATTATTCTGAGTCCATTTTAAAATACAATCACACGTCTATCCTTTACAAGGCACTGCAGGAGACTCTCTAAAAACCAGCGTGTTTGCTCATGTGATCACTTCCGATCTACTAAACAATATCCTATGTTTTTCAATACCCAAAATCTGGGTTTATCTAAGTTGTATAACTCTTACTTAATATTACAATTGATTTACATGAGTCAATTCCTTTGCATTATACTTGCACCATAGCAATAAGGTTGCTAGTCTTATGTTTAACCCCCAACCTGGAGGACCAGGGCACTAGCTTTTGTCTGAGCCCTACTCACGCTGATCTTCCCAGCTTGGTTGGACCTGCCAGGAGTCTAAATTTCCGCTGTTATAGCTGTGTGGGTCGTCAGGGTACACAAGCCGCCAAGCCACGTCAAGGCTCTAGCACCTGTTGTCAGGTCTAATAAATAAGCACATATTTAAATCAATTTACGTTTAATGGCAAAATCTTCACCACCTTTGGTAATAAGACGAGCGCCTAGAAGGGTAAACGCTCCCCCCTTTCTCCCCGATTTGGACCATTGTCGGGCAAGGGCCAACACCACCATGTGTCAGTGTGCTGGGCCGTATACTTCTCGACGGTAATCTCTCTTTGTTATCACTGTGTTTGGTGCCGCTGTGATGAGAGGATTGTGGCCAGCAGGATGGACACGCTTCTGCGCGTCCCCTCGAAACGTGTGCACTTTGTAACTTTGAGTTCTCCTTATGGACACTCTTTGCTCACCAAATACTGGTCTGTTTACCTAGATGCTATGATGGCAGAAATTTTACCTTGGTCTTAGTTGGAATTATTTCAAGATATTCATAAATGTAGGATGCAGACAGTTAAATTAAATCATTGATGATGCATACACAGAGAAATACGTCACACGAGATGCACTGCTTTAATAATGTGGATGTTCGTTTATTTGCAGTAACACAAGTCTACTCGATGATATAGTTAAAACATCACTCTCACTCCAGGTTCATTGTATTAATTTTCAATGACACGGACTACACCAATATTCTTTCAACACGAATGAATGTCCTATAGTATATTGTTACGAATATCGGTCATAGAGGAATGACGTAGTAAGGCATTGACCTCTTAACAAGTGCGTATCAGAGTCCAAAGCGACCAAGGTTTGACCTTTATGCCCTGAGGGCAGTTTAAATAAAATAATTCGTTCAAATCCCGTGGAAATTGGAGGATAATTCTGGATCGTAGTAATTATAGAGAAAGAGGTTAAAATGCGTATTAAGACCCTGTAGAATCTTCGATGATAGTTTTCTTTGTTAAAGTCCCGACCTCCTTAAAGTTAGTTCAGTTTAAACGTTTGTAGAGTGAAGTCGCTATATTCATTTGTATATTGTATGCCATTGTATTGAAACTTATGTTGCCATCAGTTGATGAAGTTTATTGATCGATTATATTGAGTCTACAATTTAAATAAAATTGTTTATTCAACAACTGGAGTTGTTTGATCTATCATTGTTGAGAAAGGTGTTGAAGATAATTATCACGAATATAACTACATTGCTGCATAGACCTGTCAGTCAAGGAACCCCTAGCTTGGGCTACAGATTAGCAGAATCTAGAGACTTCTAATAAAAATACAACTATATTCATTGAATCCGATTTAACGAGTCGTAATAATAGTCATCATAAGGAGGGCCGTAACAAGTTTGCGGGCTGCGTCCGATATAGTTGTATAGTGAAGCATATATTCAAGTTGTGTTGTGTTGTGTGTTGGAGCAGTGACCTACTGAGCAAGCCTAAGAACGCTGAAATTATTCTTCCGATTGGAAAAACGTAAGTTGGAAAAATTTACCACTTTATAAATCTCTTAACTAAAGAATGGAATTTATTGAAAATCCAGAAGAAGAAGTTCTGAAAACTTTATCAATAAAGAAGTTAAAAGAGATCGCTGAGATCTTAAAGATAGAAGTTACTGAAACTACACCATCGAGGACTGTGTTGACACAGCAGATAAAACATGTGTTGATTGCGAGTGGAAAGTTGAAAGTAGAATCAAGCGCGGAGGGAAATCAAGTTGAAGGTCAGATGTCTGAACAGTTGCGATTTCAACTAGAAATGAAACGGTTTGAGATGGAACAAAAACGTTTGGAAATAGAAGAAAAACGTCTTGAGTTTGAGATGGAAGATAAGAAAAGTCAACGAGAAAGTCAGGAAAGAATAGAACTAGCGAAGTGCGGAGCTACTAAAAAAGAATCTCATAATGATGTAGAGATGGCCAGATGGAAAAAGCTAGTCCCTACCTATATTGATAAAGAAAGTGAAATAGCTAATTTCTTCCAGACCTTTGAAATCTCTTGCAGAGATTTTAAGTTCCCAGAAGATAAATGGGGAATATTAGTAAGAACAGCCTTTACTCAGGGAAGGGCAAGAGATTGTGTTCTATTGTTAAAAGAGGAGCATTTAAATGATTATGAAATCATCAAAGATTCTGTACTGAAAGCGTACAACCAAATACCTGAAAGTTATCGGAAAAGGTTCCGTCAGTACACAATGTCCCCTTACCAAACACACTTAGACTTCCTTAGAGCAGAAGAAAAGTTAATGGATCAGTGGATAAAATCCAGAAATATCTCCACATTAAAAGAAATGAAAGATATCATTCTGTTAGAGGATTTTATTAACAAAGTGAGGCCGGATATAAGAATGTATTTATCCGAGCATGACATCACTGACCCACATAAGGCTGCTGATTTAGCTGAACAGTATACATTGTGTCATAGGACAGCTGGTGAAAAGACTTTTAATAGATCACAACGGCAAGGAGAAAACACACAAAAACAACATCGTGAAAAAGAGCATTTTGTGAAACAAAATGATGTTAAAAAAAGACCTGTCAACAAAAACGTCCAATGTACTTTTTGTAAAAGAACAGGACATAGCATCGAAGACTGTTGGAGCATAAGGAAAGATAAAAGACCTAATAAAGTGGTAATGTGCACTAGCCATAAACCAAAACAAAAGGTACAAGGAAGCGAAAATACAAACGAACTGAATTCGAAGAAAGATTCTTCTAAACCAGAAACACTGAGGGTGGATTTGCCTGAGAGCAAAAGTCAGAAGGTAGAGAAATCTACAACTGAAGAAAGTGAGGATGAAGATCCTGCTTTTAAATACAGAACGGCTACGATTGGGTTCCTTGTAAAGGTCCCATATATCCACAGAGATGAAAAAGTAGACCAAAGTATTTTTGACTCGAACAAGAGTCTGAAGTCATCGAAAGATGAAACAACACCCGAAAGTCATGGTCAAGGGAAGAATGAAACTGACACAGAGACCCTGTGCAGTTTTCAACCGTTCATTAGTGAAGGTTGTGTGGCCTTACAAAAGGAAGGACCACTGAAGTCCGTAAAAATATTACGAGACACAGGGGCATCATTAACCCTGCTGCTTAAAGATGTATTACCATTGAATGATAATACATTGACAGGACAGACTGTCCTAGTGAGAGGTTTTGAATGGAAAGATGAAGTACCTCTACATAGGATATACCTCTCATCTGAATTGGTGACAGGATATGTGACAGTTGGAGTAGTATCAAAACTCCCTGTTGATGACATATCTATAATCCTAGGGAATGATTTGGCGAAAGGAAAGGTGAAACCTGAACCTATTGTGACGGCGAATCCAGACCCTACTGTAGATACAGAGGAAGAAAAAGAACTTTATCCTGTTTGTGCTGTCACCAGAGGTATGACAACACAGAGAAAGGAAGAAAAAAATCTACCAGAAGAAAAGATAGATAAAGAAGAAGTAGAACTTAGTACTACGTTCTTCTCCAGTATTGTCGATGGTCATCAAGAAAATCCACAATCAAATAGATCGTCACGAAATCAGTTGATTGCTGAGCAGAAAGTAGACCCAGAGTTGCTACAGTTGCGTGAAAAAGCTGTGGACGAGAAGGAAACTCCTACTGATGATGTCTATTACTATATAGACCATGACATGCTAATGCGAAGATGGAAACCTGTGGACGCTGGTACAGATGAAGATTGGAGGAGCAAGGATCAAATTGTGGTACCCCCTAAGTACCGAAGTGACATCCTATACGTGGCACATGACACTCCTTTTTCAGGTCATCTAGGGATAAAAAAGACCTACCATAGGATCTTACCCTATTTTTATTGGCCAGGCCTGAAGAGAGACGTAGTCAGTCACTGTAAGAACTGTCATACGTGTCAAATGGTGGGAAAACCAAACCAGGTAATTCCAGTGGCTCCGTTGCAGCCAATACCTGCGTTTGATGAGCCCTTCAGCCACATCATTGTTGATTGTGTTGGACCTTTACCGAAGACAAAGTCAGGGCACCAGTACATTCTTACTATAATGTGCTCGTCTACACGTTATCCAGAGGCCATCCCCTTGAGGAGCATCACTGCGGAGAAGATTGCTGAGAGTCTGACTGAATTCTTCACTAGATATGGGTTGCCTAAATCCGTACAGACAGACCGGGGTACTAACTTTACCTCGAAATTATTCAGTCAAGCTCTTAAGACTCTATGCGTGGAGCATAGAACTTCCACTGCCTACCACCCCGAGAGTCAAGGAGCCTTGGAGAGATTCCATCAGACAATGAAGACGATGCTGAAAACCTATTGTCTTGAGTACCAGAAGGACTGGGACAAAGGGCTGCCTTTGGTACTGTTTGCTGCCAGGGAAGCTGTACAGGAGTCCCTTGGATTTAGCCCATTTGAGCTAATCTTTGGACATACTGTTCGAGGACCACTCAAATTACTTCAAGAAGCGTGGATGACCAAATCGGATCCCCCTGGACTGATAAAATACATAGATAAGTACAAAAATCGTTTATTTAACACCTTTGATTTTGTTAGAAAAAATTTGTCCACTGCCCAAAGGCAGATGAAATTGTGGTATGACAAAAAATCTAAAAAAAGAATTTTTGACCCAGGAGATAAGGTATTAGTGTTTTTGCCTTCTCCAGGTCAGCCTTTAAGTGCCAAATATTTTGGTCCTTATGAGGTAGAAAAAAAAATCAATGATGTAAACTATTTAGTGAAAACCCCTGAGAGGAGAAAGACAAAAAGACTATGTCATGTAAACATGATGAAACCTTACTTTCAGAAACCTGAAGAAAAAAAAATTGAGAATGTTAGAATAATGACCCCAATTGTCCAAATTAAGCCTGAAGTTCAGGATGAGCTACAAGATAAGTTTACTGGTAGTAAACTCCAAAACTCTACTATTCTAAGCAATTTGGATAACAAATTGAGTCACTTACCTAAACCAGAAAAGGCAGTGATCAAAGAGGTCATTAGAGATTATCCCTTATTGTTTCGGGATATTCCTGGTCAGACAAACCTGATAGAACATGATGTGATATTAGAAGATACTAAGCCCATAAGGCAACATCCTTATCGAATCAATCCAATTCATCTGGAATTGGTGAGAAAAGAGATATCATATATGTTAGAAAATGGAATGATAGTCCCTAGTAATAGTGACTGGTGTTCCCCTATAGTTTTAGTTCCAAAGTCAGATAACACTGTCAGGTTCTGTACTGACTTTAGGAAGGTAAACGCAGTCACTAAAACTGATTCTTATCCAATCCCAAGGGTGGATGATCTAATTGATAGGATAGGGAATGCCAAATATATGACAAAAATAGATCTTCTCACTGGTTATTGGCAGGTTCCTCTTAGCCCCAGGGCACAGGAAGTATCCACTTTTGTTACTCCTGATGGCCTTTATAAGTACAAAGTGATGCCCTTTGGCATGAAAAATGCCCCAGCATGTTTTCAGAAGTTAATAAATCATATCATTAGGGGAATTCCCAACTGTCAGGCCTATCTTGATGACATAGTGGTATATAGTGACACTTTTGAAAACCATGTTCTACAAATCAGAGCACTTTTTGAGAAGCTTAGGATGGCTAACCTTACCATTAATCTGGCTAAAAGTCATTTTGCCCATGCCACTGTGGAATATTTAGGACATGTAGTAGGAAACGGTCAAGTAAAACCTGTTGATGCAAAAATAGAGGCAATAAAAAAGGTATCCGCCCCAACCAACCGAAAACAAATTAGGGCTTTTCTCGGAATGGCCAGGTATTATAGAAAGTTTTGTCCCAATTTTTCAGTGATAGCAAGTCCATTGACAGATCTTTTGAAAAAGAATGTAAATTTTAAATGGACCCCTGAGTGTGATGAAGCAATTGAACAGATGAAATTGATTCTATCACATGCACCAGTATTAACTTCACCTTCATTTGAAGATCCCTTTTTTATGATGGTGGATGCTTCAAATGTTGGGATGGGTTTTGTTCTTTATCAAAAGGACAAGAATGAAATTGACCATCCTATTTGTTATTATTCCCAAAAGTTTAATAAACATCAAGTCAATTATAGTACGATTGAAAAAGAACTTTTAGGAATTATAAAATCCCTTAAACAGTTTGATTTTTACATCAGTGGATCACCACATCCTGTGGTTATCTATTGTGATCACAATCCCTTAGTTTTTTTATCCAAAATCACTGTAAATCAGCGAATATTGAGATGGTCCCTCTTTTTACAGGCATATCGCATTGAGATACGCCATCTGAATGGAAAAAAAAACGTAATTGCTGACTATCTTTCCCGATTGTAAAACTAATCTATATTTTTTTTGTATTAGTTAAAATAGATTGAATGAATTGTACTGACAAGCAAAAGATTGGGTAGACCTGAACACTGTGAAAGTAACAGGAGAACCTAGAACCTATGAATAAAACCTTTTGTGGAAAATGGAAAAGAGCAATGTACACCACTGAAAAGATTGGAAATGGAATGTTTTACCACACCAGTCAAATCAGCAGTTTGTTTTGTACATAAATTGTTACATTGATTTCGCTCTGAAAAAAAATTAATAGTAGCCTATGCTTAACTCTTTTCTACTTCAATAATATTGTATTTGAAATGTCTTTGATGTAATCTAAAGAAAATAAGTACTTACTGTGTAGTGCTAAGATTGTATGAAGATAATATAATCTGCTTTGATTGATAGTTAATTAAGTAAATTAACCAAAATTGTTTCAAGTAAATCCATGTCTGCATGAAAGATAGAATGTTTCAATGTGAACTCTTTTAAAAAGAAAATAATGACGTCGAAAGGTCATGGTAAAATGAGAAATTGAAATATTTTTAATGAAATTGTCTATAAACTATTTTAATTCTGGAACAGACTATGTTTAATGTTCTTAAAATAACATAAATGAATTTAATATTGAGATAATAAGTTGTTAAAGAATGCTCATTTAATACGATAACTATTTAATCGCGTAGCAATCTTTTTACCTAGGCTGTGATGAGGTAAAAATTTGCATAGCAATGTCAATATTGTTAGAATCAATAGGGAATGAGAGAGTGATCGCAAGGAAGAGGGAGAGAAAGAAAAAAAGAATACTGACCTAGAAATTTTGGGTTTTGACACAGACAGTATTGTTTAAAGTTTAATGTGTTAGCCAGCCTACAAACATGGAAACAAATACTGTCGAGAAAATGATCGTGTTGTTGTGTAATTAGGTCAAGCCTAGTAGTATTTTTTTCATCAAGAGCGTTGGTTTTTTTTTCTCCTTATGAAAAAATAAGTCGTGTCTGAATAGACATTAAGTGATTTTTCTTTTGCTGTTTGATTACAAATGTAAAAGATATTAGTTTATAATTAAATGGACGAGAGAGGTTTTTATTAACGTGGAATGTTCATGTAATAGAAGTTATTAACTTGTATTATATTATATCTATTAAGAATGATTATGTATTTTTCTTGTATACAAGATTTAGATAAACAATTTAATTGTCCATTGTTTTGAATTAAAAATTGAATGATTGAATGACTGTAGTTAAGCCATTTGATAAGATGAACTTATATTGCATATATTATAGGTTATTATTATCAGTTCGATTGAATTATTGGGATAGCCAATTGAACTGTATTGTTTTCCCCGGAATATTTTCTTTTATAATTATTCCTTAAAATTAACATTGTATTAACAATTAACAATGTAAAAGAAATAATTATAAAACTTTAGAAGGAGGGGGATGTTACGAATATCGGTCATAGAGGAATGACGTAGTAAGGCATTGACCTCTTAACAAGTGCGTATCAGAGTCCAAAGCGACCAAGGTTTGACCTTTATGCCCTGAGGGCAGTTTAAATAAAATAATTCGTTCAAATCCCGTGGAAATTGGAGGATAATTCTGGATCGTAGTAATTATAGAGAAAGAGGTTAAAATGCGTATTAAGACCCTGTAGAATCTTCGATGATAGTTTTCTTTGTTAAAGTCCCGACCTCCTTAAAGTTAGTTCAGTTTAAACGTTTGTAGAGTGAAGTCGCTATATTCATTTGTATATTGTATGCCATTGTATTGAAACTTATGTTGCCATCAGTTGATGAAGTTTATTGATCGTTTATATTGAGTCTACAATTTAAATAAAATTGTTTATTCAACAACTGGAGTTGTTTGATCTATCATTGTTGAGAAAGGTGTTGAAGATAATTATCACGAATATAACTACATTGCTGCATAGACCTGTCAGTCAAGGAACCCCTAGCTTGGGCTACAGATTAGCAGAATCTAGAGACTTCTAATAAAAATACAACTATATTCATTGAATCCGATTTAACGAGTCGTAATAATAGTCATCATAAGGAGGGCCGTAACAATATGTAATATATATATATATATATATATATATATATATATTAGTTTTTATTTAAAACACAAAGAGCTCATAAGAAGTGTTAATATTTCATAAAACTTGCAAAACTACTCAATAGATAGATAAATTAAATACAAAATTACAGAAAGTAAATCTCAAAACAAAACCAACGGTTTCGTAATCTTAAACAAAAATCATTTAAAGTAATATATGGAATAATTCCTTGGTCCAGTTATACTAAAGCATTGCTGGCTAATTAAGATATGAACAAAACATATTTACCAGTTTGCTTCAGTTTTTCTAGTACATGTCTGTAACTTATTTCTAATGACAGAAGAAAGTTATTGAAAGAGCCTCCTGGTCCCGCATGTAGCAAAGCCCTTAATAGTATTTCATTCCTTTCGGACTTTGCTTTTTTCTTACTAATTTTTTCTTTATCGTCTAGAGTTAAAACTCTAGATTGAAACAAGTAATCCACAATATCATTAGCTTCAAGATTCTCTTTCAAAAAAACATAATTATCCTGAATACACTGGAAATCTTTAGGTTTTAATTTTCCTCTAGACATTTGCAAAGACATGGTTCTATCTGCTAATGAAATTAGGTTTGAATGCGTCTTCTATTAATCAGCAAACAGTGATCGAACATAATTTTATACAATCTAAAATCTAAATCAACAGTTTTGTTCGTTTAATGTCAAAGAAACAAAATGGCTTCCTGAATTAAATGCCCGATAATTTCGGGAATTTTTTTTTTTACTTTTCGTAGATTTCGTTGTGTGGATTTCTTTATTGTAATAATTTAATGTAGTAATTTATATTTTTAAGATTTCAATTCTTTGATTGATCATTACCAAATAAAAAAAAGTACCAAAAAAAATTATGTTTTAAGAAATTACTATATCTCTCTAGATCTATATATTATATACTATTCATACTTGAAAAAAACAACTGAAATAGGGAAAACCCGATGACAATATAAGCCCAATGAGCTATATATACATGGAGTGCTCAAGCTATTACAATAAAGAAGAGAAAAGAGGAGAAAATGCGGACATCTAAACATAGATAAGTGCACTGTAAGGCATGAGCTTTATATACATGGAAGTACCAACAATATATAAACTTTTCGTAATTGCGTCATTGAAATTTGCTAAAAATGAACTCTTTTATACTGATCATGCATTATATATATATATATATGACGTAGTAAGGCATTGACCTCTTAACAGGTGCGTAGTAGAGTCCAAGGCGACCAAGGTTTGACCTTTATGCCCTGAGGGCAGTTTAAATAAAATAATTCGTTCAAATCCCGTGGAAATTGGAGGATAATTCTGGATCGTAGTATTCTATAGAGAAAGAGGTTAAAATGCGTATTAAGACCCTGTAGAATCTTCGATGATAGTTTTCTTTGTAAAGTCCCCACCTCCTTAAAGTTAGTTCAGTTCGAAAGTTTGTAGAGTGAAGTCGCTATATTGATTTGTATATTATATGCCATTTTATTGAAACTTATGTTGCCATCAGTTGATGAAGTTCATTGATCGTTTATATTGAGTCTACAATTTAAATAAAATTGTTTATTCAACAACTGGAGTTGTTTGATCTATCATTGTTGAGAAAGGTGTTGAAGATAATTATCACGAATATAACTACATTACTGCATAGACCTGTCAGTCAAGGAACCCCTAGCTTGGGCTACAGATTAGCAGAATCTAGAGACTTCTAATAAAGATACAACTATATTCATTGAATCCGATTTAACGAGTCGTAATAATAGTCATCATAGACGTCCATAACAATTTGGGGGCTCGTCCGGGATAGTTGTATAGTGAAGCATATATTCAAGTTGTGTTGTGTTGTGTGTAAAGCCGTGACTTACTGAGCAAGTCTAATAACGCTGAAGTATTCTTCCGATTGGAAAAACGTAAGTTGGAAAAATTTACCATATTATAAATCTCTTAACTAAAGAATGGAATTTATTGAAAATCCAGAAGAAGAGGTTCTGAAAACTTTATCAATAAAGAAGTTAAAAGAGATCGCTGAGATCTTGAAGATAGAAGTTACTGAGACTACACCATCGAAGACTGTGTTGACACAGCAGATAAAAGATGTGTTGATTGTGAGTGGAAAAATGAAAGTAGAATCAAGCGCGGACGGATATCAAGTTGAAGGTCAGATGTCTGAACAGTTACGGTTTCAGCTAGAAATGAAACGTCTTGAGATAGAAGAAAGACGTCTAGAAATAGAAAGTCGGAAAGAGATAAGAAAAGTCAAAGAGAAACAGAAAGTCAGGAAAGAATAGAACTGGCGAAGATAGGAGCTACTAAAAAAGAATCTCTAGTCCCTACCTACATTGATAAAGAAAGTGAAATAGCTAATTTCTTCCAGACCTTTGAAATTTCTTGCAGAGATTTTAAGTTCCCAGAAGATAAATGGGGAATATTAGTGAGAACAGCTTTTACTCAGGGAAGGGCAAGAGATTGTGTTCTATTGTTAAAAGAGGAGCATTTAAATGATTATGAAGTCATTAAAGACACTGTACTTAAAGCCTATAACCAGATACCGGAAAGTTATCGGAAAAGGTTCCGTCAGTATACAATGTCCCCTTACCAAACACACTTAGACTTCCTTCGAGCAGAAGAAAAGTTAATGGATCAGTTGGTAAAATCCAGAAATATCTCCACATTAAAAGAAATGAAAGATATCATTCTTTTAGAGGATTTTATTAACAAAGTGAGGCCGGATGTAAGAATGTATTTATCCGAGCGTGACAACACTGACCCACATAAGGCTGCTGATTTAGCAGAGCAATATACACTGTGTCATAGGACAGCTGGTGAAAGGAATTTTAATAGGACACAACGGCCAGCTGAAAACACACAACAACAACATCGTGAAAAAGAGCATTTTGTGAAACAAAATGATGTTCATAAGAAACCTGTCAACAAAAACGTCCAATGTACTTTTTGTAAGAGAACAGGACATAGCATTGAAGACTGTTGGAGTATAAGGAAAGAAAAAGGACCTAATAAAGTGGTAATGTGCGTCAGACATGCACCAATACAGAATGTACAAGGAAGCGAAAATACAAACGAACTGAATTCGAAGAAAGATTCTTCTAAACCAGAAACACTGAGGGTGGATTTGCCTGAGAGCAAAAGTCAGAAGGTAGAGAAATTTACAACTGAAGACAATGAGGATAAATATCCTGATTATAAATACAGAATGGCTACTATTGGGTTAATTGTCCAAGTCCACAGAGACGAAAAAGTAGACCAAAGTATTTTTGACTTGGAAAAGAGTCTGAAGTCATCGAAAGATGAAAAAACACCCGAAAGTCATGGTCAAGGGAAGATTAAAATTGACACAGAGACCCCGTGCAACTTTCAACCGTTCATTAGTGAAGGTTGTGTGGCCTTACAAAAGGAAGGACCACTGAAGTCCGTAAAAATATTACGAGACACAGGAGCATCATTAACCCTGCTGCTTAAAGATGTATTACCATTGCATGATAATACATTGACAGGACAGACTGTCCTATTGAGAGGTTTTGAATGGAAAGAAGAAATACCTCTACATAGGATATACCTCGCATCTGACTTGGTGACAGGAGATGTGACAGTTGGAGTAATATGAAAACTTCCTGTTGAGGGCATATCCGTTATCCTAGCAAATGATTTGGCGAAAGGGAGGGTGAGACCTGAACTGATTGTGAAGGAAAATCCAGACCCTAGTCCTATTGTGGAGACAGGAAAAGAAAAATAACTTTATCCTGTAGGTGATGTCATAAAGGGTATGACACCACAGAAAAAGAAAGAAGAAATTCTCTCACAAGAAAAGAAAAAGAAAGAAGAAATTCTCCCACGAGAGACGAAAGAGGAAGAAGAAGTGGAACTTGATACTACTATTTTCTCCATGATTGAAGATTGTCCGAAAGGAAATGATCAATCAAAGAAGTCATCACAAAATGAATTGATTGCTGAGCAGAAAGTAGACCCAGAGTTGCTACAGTTGCATGAGAAAGCTGTCGACGAGAAAGAAACTACTACTACTGATGTCTATGAACAGATAGACCACAGCATGAACAAACAACAATGCAAACCCGGTACAGATGAAGATTGGAGGAGCATCACTGAAGAAACGAGTGCTGAGAACTGAACCGAAACTACCAAAAGCTATGGGTTACCACAATCCATACCGACAGATCGAAGGACCAACTTCACCTCGAAACTCTTCAATCCAGTCCTAAAGAACTTATGCCTGGAGCAGGAGATGTCAACTGAATCCTATCCGGAAAGTCGAGGAGCCTATGGACCAATCTTCGGACCCACTGTCCGAGGACCACTCAAACTACTTCAAGAAGCATGGCAGACCGAATTGGATCTCCTTGGGCTGATCAAGTACCTAGATAAATACATACATTTTTTGTCTGACATAACTGTTTTTGTTAGAAAAAAATTGTACACTGCTCACATGCAGATGCCATTGTTGTGTGATGAAAGAAAGGCAAAGAAATTATATCATTTGAAAATGATAAAGCCTTACCTTCTGAAAACAAGTGGAATAAGCTTGATGTTGTTAACATTGTTACTCTTATTTGTAAAATTTATGCCTGGAGTACAGGATGAATTGAATGACAGATTCACTGATAGTTAGTTACCAAACTTACTATTTTAAAACTAAATCCCTTACTTGTGAGAAAAAGGAATGAGTAAAAGTATTGTTAGAGTAAATATCATTATAGTGTGATATTTCTAAACAAACTTGTTAGGTTGAGCATTTAAAATAATTGCTATAAGAGAAAAAGATCAGTTTTATCCGCAGAATTGGTTTCTAAATCAGAGGACATTATAAATGTGGACTGATTATAAGATATGTTCTAGAATCTCTGGAAATGATAATTGAAACATTTGGCAGAGAGGATAATTTGATTGAAAAAGATGTAAATGGTTTTGAGAAAAGAGAATTTTTCTATCACTAAAGTATTGAGAAATGTTTTATGATTGTACTATGGAAATTTATTTTATCATGTACTGTTGTTGAAATATTGCACTGAGTCAAGATGCAAATTTCTTCTATGTGAATTTATTCATTTATTATATTATCATTGAATGTATGATAATGTAGGGTAAAAATAGTTGCAGAAAGGCAGAACTATGACTAAAAAGAATTCCAAGAATTGTATTACATATGATTTTTCACTTTTAGGATACTGTTACATGAAAAGCAGACCAGAAGTGAAACTAATGTAAACTTTGTATCCTTGTTTTGTATAAATTTAGGATATGTGCCAGTGACTTGACACTGTAAACCAGAATGATTGAGAATTTCATGGTTGAGAATTTATAATGTTGACATACCAATGTTCAACAAATGTATTATTAATTAAGGATTTCATGTCAAGATTGTAAAACTAATCTATTTTTTTTGTATTAGTTAAAATAGATTGAATGAATTGTACTGACAATCAAAAGACTGGGTAGACCTGTACACTGTGAAAGGAACAGGAGAACCTAGAACCTATGAATAAAACCTTTGTGGAACATGGAAAAGAGCAATGGATTCCACCGTACAAACATAATTGAAAAGCTTGGATATGGAACCGTTCAGACCAGCAATTGTTTTGTAAAAATTGTTAAATTGATTTCTGTCTGAAAAAAATATAGCCTATGCTTTAATCTTTTGGTACGTCAATAATATTGTATTTGAAATGTCTTTAATGTAATCTAAAGAAAATAAGTACTTAATGTTTAGTACTAAGATTGTATGAAGATCAAATAATTTGCTTTGAATGATAGTTAATTAAGTAAATTAACCAAATTTGTTTCAAGTAAATCCATGTCTGAATGAAAGATAGAATGTTTCAATTTAAAACTGCTGTGAACTCTTTTAAAAAAGAAAATAATGACGTCGAAAGGTCATGGTAAAATGAAAGATTGAAATATTTTTGAATGAAATTGTCTATAAACTATTTTAATTCGTGAACAGACTATGTTTAATGTTCTTAAAATAACATAAATGAATTTGATTTTGAGATGATAGTTGTTAAAGAATGCTCATTTAATACGATAACGTTTTGGTCGCGTAGAGATTTATTTTCTGTGACCTAGGCTGTGATGAGGTAAAAATTTGCATAGCCATGTCAACATTGTTAGAATCAATTGTGAGTGAGAGAGAAAAAAAAGAGAGGGAGAGAAAGAAAAAAGAATACTGACCTAGAAATATGTTGTCCCGCCACAGACAGTTGTCTAATGTTGTCCAAGCCTACAGGCTTGAAAAAAAAATACTGTCTACACGAGCAATAATTTTTGTAACGTGTAATTAGGTCAGGTCTAGTATGTGTTCTATCAGAGCGTTTTTTCTCCTTATGAAAAATAAGTCGTGTCTGAATAGACATTAAGTGATTTTTCTTTTGTTGTATAATTACAAATTGTAAAAGATATTAGTTTATAATTAAATGGACGAGAGAGTTTTTATTAACGTGGAATGTTAATGGAATGGAAATTATTAAATTGTATAATATTTAACCCTATGTATTTTTCTTGTATACACGATTTAGATAAACAATTTAATTGTCCATTGTTTTGAATTACAATTGAATGATTGAATGACTGTAGTTCAGCCATTTGATAAGATTAACTTATATTTCATATATTATATGTTATTGTTATCAGTTCGATTGAATTATTGGGATAGCCAATTGAACTGTATTGTTTTCCCCGGAATATTTTCTTTTATAATTATTCCTTAAAATTAACATTTTTTAGTATTGTTAAAATGTAAAAGAAATAATTATAAAACTTTTTAAGGGTGGTCGTGTTACGAATATCGGTCATAGAGGAATGACGTAGTAAGGCATTGACCTCTTAACAGGTGCGTAGTAGAGTTTAAAGCGACCAAGGTTTGACCTTTATGCCCTGAGGGCAGTTTAAATAAAATAATTCGTTCAAATCCCGTGGAAATTGGAGGATAATTCTGGATCGTAGTATTCTATAGAGAAAGAGGTTAAAATGCGTATTAAGACCCTGTAGAATCTTCGATGATAGTTTTCTTTGTAAAGTCCCCACCTCCTTAAAGTTAGTTCAGCTCGAAAGTTTGTAGAGTGAAGTCGCTATATTGATTTGTATATTATATGCCATTTTATTGAAACTTATGTTGCCATCAGTTGATGAAGTTTATTGATCGTTTATATTGAGTCTACAATTTAAATAAAATTGTTTATTCAACAACTGGAGTTGTTTGATCTATCATTGTTGAGAAAGGTGTTGAAGATAATTATCACGAATATAACTACATTACTGCATAGACCTGTCAGTCAAGGACCCCTAGCTTGGGCTACAGATTAGCAGAATCTAGAGACTTCTAATAAAGATACAACTATATTCATTGAATCCGATTTAACGAGTCGTAATAATAGTCATCATAGACGTCCATAACAATATAAAATAAACATAAGAAATCTTCATTTCGATGTGAAAAAAAATACAAAGTAGTAGATGATTTAGCTTGCGAAATTGGCAATAAACACATTGTTTAGTTAATGTAGGGGCAGCTACGAACGTCGTTCCGCAAACTATGACGCATATAACGTTTTAACCTGGCTTTTTTATTTTTTATTTTATCTTAAGAACTTAGGTCTTTCGGTTAGCCGATTGGGAGTACCGATAACCTTAGACGGTCCTCTTGGGATTGAAATAATGTTTTTCTTTATTTTATTTTAGGTTTTTGATTCGCTTTCTTTTTTATTTGATTTTTTTTATAATCTAGCTTATGGACTATCCATATAGCCTATATTACGTACGCAAAAAAATATATCCATATATTTATACACCCCTCATTGTAGCAACCGGTACAAATAGCTTCTCTATCACCACTCTCTATTGAGCAGTTGTTGTTGCTGTTGTTTTTTTTTTTTCAATTGTTATGTAGGTCATATATTATATTAATGTAAGTGATGCATGAGTTTGTGTGAAGTTGTAGGAAATAGATTATGCAATTGGTGCTATTAGTTGTAACCAGGAAGTGTGTGTGTTTTGACTTGACGTCATATATAAGTTTACTTGGTGTGATATTGGGATGACAGAAGTTAGTTGATATTTGGATCTAACAGCGAGAGGTTGTCCTGTGGTCTTGAAGTGAGAACTGTAGCATACAAGGGGATGCAGTGATGTTGGTTAGAGGACACGTATATTATGTTGCAAGTTATGATGATTAAAGCTGTTGTTATTCTCAAACAAGAAGCCTTATCAAGTAGTGTACTAAGAGTTGAATTGTGTTGAGTTATGCTACGTATTGATTCCTCAGTCTCAACAACTATAGTTACAAGTTGTTACAATGGTGGGGCAGCATATTTCAAGACCAGAAGAAGTATAGAGACACATCACAGAGCCTTGGTTATTTTGTAAAATTTTGGGAAGTTGACCTGCCTGCCTGACTTGGAGGAGGTAACTTTAGAAGTCAGTCCTGTAGATATATTGACGGTGTGAAGTACTGAACTGTGGAGTGTGTGGATTATTGAATAGAAAAGAGTTGAGTCAAGTTGAAGACAAAGTAGTTGTTTTTTAGGCGCTGCAATTGTTGATTGCTGAGAATTGGTCTGGTGCTGAGAAACTGAGGAGCTACACCAGAGAAGGTATACTGTCCGTACCGGTGGTGGTGAACTGAGAAGTCTAAAGCTGTCCTGACTGTGAGCTGTACCGAAGTCAAGGTTACAAGTACGTTGAGCTGGTTCGGAAGTTTGTCAAGGTCGTCGTCGCATGTTACCACTATCCGGTTTGTCCTGGTTATACACTATTGCCTATTGCCAGTCGTAACTGCTCGCGTGAGCTTTCTGGCATAGTAAGCGGGCGTCATTGCATCGTTGCAACCGCTGATAAAGGCATACATCGTCTGCGCCAATGTGCAGAGGGCATATCATCTCTTGGCGCCGGATATAGTAACTTTCCTGCTAGTCTCGTTTGCTGACTGTATTCAACACGTCTGGGGAAGTTATTCAAGTTCGTACTCAAGGTCGACACAATGGATGCTGGTTGTTAACTTGAAGGTCGGGAAAGACACTTGAGGTCGATCCGTTGGACGCTGAAGAATATTCGACGTTGATCCGATAGAGCTATCAAGGTCAAGGAACTTGGACGTTGGACAAGGGACATATGTGGCCTTGGATTGGAGACAGCACTATTGAAAGTTAAGTTAATTTTTTTTAAACTTGTATGATAATATCTATGGTTAATAATTTGGTAATATTGCTATTCGTATATGTGCATTAAATTGTCGTGAGCTCACACAGTGTATTATATTACATTAGTTACTGGGTGGCCCCATAACACTAGAATCTTATTAGGTTTACCTGAGTATATTTTTATTAATTGGGGAGATTGTCCTTTATAAAAAGGAGCTACGGATTCAAACTGCGGATTTGAGTGGGCCTTCCATTGAATCAAGGTGTATTTATTATCCGTTTAGATTTTTAGCGTGCTGGTATCTTGTTTTGGGCTGTTTTTGTTCATCAATTTGCGTCAAAACTTTAAGTATAGTTTATTTGTTGGTATTCTTCTGTCTTTCTGCTCAACTATTTGTGTATCTATATATATATATTTATTTTCTTTATGATTTACTTCTAATTTTAATTTGCAACTGTAAATGTAATATGCACCACATTGCTATATCGTAAGTATTTGTGATTCATGCTGGTGTGCTGGTGGTGAGAATTTTTTTTTAACGAATTTTGTGTATTATGGTATTATGCGCATTCATACATTCTTACTGGTATTGCCTTTACATTAGAATATTGTGAAGAGTATTATGTGCATGTAGACTGGTCTTAGGATAACTTTGCCATTTTACATTAGAATATCATGTGCACTAACTAATAATAATGTTATAAGGTTGATATTTGCCTAGGTAATGGGTCTATATTGGAATATCGCGTGTAGTGGTATTGGAACGTTAATTGTGCTATATTAAAGTACTGTGCGCAGTATTATTAGCAATTGTTTCTTGTATACGCTTGTTAGTATAGCAGTAATGGCGGACATGGCTCCTGAATTGTTAAAGGTATGGATAGATATTGTCAAGAGTATGGGATTAAAAGGGGGTGCCCTGGGTGAATTCATGGGAAAAAAAGGGCATGAAATAGATGAATTTATTAGGGAGCAAAAGCAAAGAGAAGATAGGGAGAAAGAAATACAAAGACAAAGAGAAGATAGTGAGAAGATAGCACAAAGGGAAGAGAGAGAAAAAGAGAGAGAACATGTACTCAAAATGAGGGCACAGGAGCTAGAAATAGAATTAGCTAGGCAGCGTGCGGCACCAGTGCAAAATACTAATGAACATAACATGGCATTAAAAAAACATTAAGATACAACCTTTTGATGCTAAAACTAAAAGCGTTGAGAAGTTTATTAAGGTCTTCGAGACACAAATGAAGATAGCCAGAGTCGCTGAGGCTCAATGGAATATGTATTTGTATCAGGCCATGAGAGGTGGTGCGCGTGAGGCACTAGCGAGTATTGAAAACTCTGAAGAGTTAGCCTATAGTGAGTTACAGAAAAAAATACTAGCCTACTTTAATAAGACTGAGAATTATTACAGAGTACAATTTAACACAAAAATAATTAACAAATCGGATGATCCGCAGAACTTTGTTGCGAATCTAAAGTCTGACTTAATGAATTGGATTTAAATGTCTGAAGTTAGCCATGAGTTTAGCAGTATCTTAGAACTATTTTTAGTAGACAAAATACTAAATATGGTCACACCCGAATTATATGCATTTAAAAAGGGAAGAAAGGTATATAAAGAAAAAGATCTAGTGAAGGCATTCGCTGATTTTAAAGATAGTTACCCAAATTCAAATTTAGCTAAGAATGAGACTAACAGTAGGGAACTATTTGTTATGAGAAGTGTTAAGCACGAAAGGCCTAGTAGTTTACCCCCTCGATGGATAGATATAGGAAATCTGGTAATTTTGGTGCCAAGTGGGGAGTGTCATGTTGGTCATGTGGTAATGTAGGTCATACACAGGCTAATTGTAATAAAAGGAATCACAATGACAATTGGCACAAGAATAATCGGAGAGGTATTAGAAGGGGCGGACGGTTCAATAGGTCGGGAAGAGGCCAGTTTAATAACAATAGAGACTGCCATGTTATAATTCAAAGGGACCGAACATCAGACTCTAGTCCAGAGAATAGAGGGGTTAGAGGCAGATTTAGAAACAGCCAAGACACTAGAGATGTTAGAGGTAGATATGTATATATATATATATATATATATATATATATATATATATATATATATATATACAGAGAGAGGAGGGCATTCATATCTGGTCGTATTCAGTAGCTGGTTAAAGTTTACCTATTTTACTAAGTTGTTTACTAGTAGGCCTACATTATATACTTTAGTGCGTTATTCTTCTATTGCTGAGCACACCCACCTCTGAGGAGCCAGGCACCACGCCATGCTCCTTTGAAAAGGCTTGTACATTGATCCGGAGGTGGGAGACAGAAAGATGGAACGAGAGTTGGGACAGCTTGGACAAGGGCCGAGAAGTCTGGCGGGATTTGCCCCGCCCTAACCGCGCCGACCAATGGTGGTGCCTAAATAGGTCGGAACAAAGCATTATATCACAATTCCGCACTCGCCACTGCCCCATTGGGGCATACTGTGCCAGTTTCCGACCTAACTTCGACTCGCGGTGTCGCCACTGTGTAGAGGAGGAGGAGACAATGGGACATATCCTGTGGGAGTGCCCCGTCTCATCAGTTATCGAGGAGCTGGGACGGGTGACCCACTTTCCACTGATCTCTACGGCGATACGGAGATCTCTATGCGCTCAAACGCACGGCAGAGTTCTTGTCCGGAGCTATAAGGGAATAATACTCCCAGCTCTCGTTACAAATCGGAGTTCAAGTCAAGTCTATTGTGGATGTCTTCTTTTTGTGTTTCTTTGAAAGGTTTAAAATTTGACAATGATATTATTGTGTATGACAATTTTTAATATTTTTTTATATAACGCTTTTCATTCTATGGAGATCTGATGTGAGCGTTGAGGTTTCACATCCATACATGAAAAACGAAATCCTCAAAGAGCTCATTAGTCGAATCTTTGAACGAAGGAACCCTTTCTTGTTTTTTCAGATGCGCTTCGGCTTCGAAGAGCTATACTGTCAGAGCTATTCTAGCAAGAATGTCTAATATTGAGCTTCATTTAATATTATGGCTTCTAGATATTTTGATGAGACCTCTTCGATCTTCTGCACGCCAATTTACATTGTTCAGATAAGAATAAAATATTTTCTATGACTTTTGTCTTTTTTGCATTCATTTCCATGCCAGTTGCCATTGATGGTTTCTCTAGTTTGGCAATGAGATATTTCCTTTCAATTCTACTGCTAGCTACGCCCTCTATGTCATCAGCAAAACGCAGGATGCTCATTGTGGTGATGGTTCCTCTGACGATACTGATGGTACCGAATTAGTCCTCCAGCATTTCTGTCATGAACATTTCTAGAAAGAGGCTAAAAGGGGTGGGAGAAAGTCAACATTCCTGTCTGACTAAAAAATTGGTTTTAAACCAACTTTGAGGTTGAAGTGTTGTGTTGTTTGCATTGTTATACAGGATCTTAACGATCTTTAATTGCCTATTTTACTTTTTAAAACACTTTTAATAGGCCTAACGTTGCTACTCATCGTTTACGTCAATTCACAAGAGTCGGTCGAAACTAGAAACAAAAGTATTTTGAAATGTATGACAATAAAACAGTTAATTCATAGTATTAACTTCATAAAACAAATTAGGTGTAATACTATACAAGTGTATTTCATTTATAACGTTACAGCGTGTCCTCTTGTGTGTGTATATGTTATTGCACAATAAAAATTATAATAACTCAAGCTTGATAAATGTTTGAAAGAAGAATTTAATTCTTGAATTAATGTACAGTATGAACTACTTCATTAAGTAAATCGACCAACACAGACAATCATCAACAACAAAAGACCGTGCGAATATATTTAGACTATATAGATTTTTGTGCAGAAAGTAATGAAAACGGATTTTCCCGAAGCCTTCTGAATGCAAAAGAAATTGTGTACTAGTAAGTATAAGAAACTACGAGAAATCATAATTGTATTACGTCATAAATATTTCTCAATTAAAATAAATACACCAAAATCAAATGTTAAAAAAGCTCTACACATACTAGAAAGACAAAATATACTAATTTAGACACTATTAGTATACGTATAAACATATAACACATTAGAAAAGTTATTACATAAAAAGTATTATTAAGTTATTAAATAAAAAGTCAATAACAAAAGATGCTATAATTATACAATATAGAAACAAAACAATTATGCAGGAATAAAGAAACTGATAAGAAATTAAGATAGATCATAATAAAACAAAATATTTTGTACAAATACTTTACATCCATTTGTATATAGCCATCAGAAGATTTACCCCATTACAACACGCATAGAAAAAAAATACAAAAACATGAATCAGTCCTATAAATGAAAATACACTGAGCTATATAGACATTCACGCACACTATCATACCATTTATCATACAAGAAAAAAGTAGGCCTATCATTTAGGAGTCAGCTATTGAGCCATTGTATTTCCTGGCTGAAAGATGATTCTTTTGAAAGAGTCTCACTGATAGTGGAATAAAAGAGTTTCTAAATCTCTCTGTTCTTGCCCTTATTGAAAGAAGCCGACCACTTCGACTAGATATTATGTAACTATCATGAAGCGGGTGTGCATGATCTTGGATGATTTTATCAATCATAGACAGGCACCTTGAACTGAAAATATCCGCAAGAGATTGTAATTCTGTCTGTGTAGTACGAGAGGCTTTGTTTATTATGCCAATATTGTTGAATGTATGTTTGTTGATATAAACAAATGTTGAAATAAAAATTTTCATAATTGATGGATTTAAAAGCTACTATATAGGCCTATCTATATAAGCAATTCATGAACGTGATGTCTATATGCACAATTTTATTATTGAAATGATTACCTTTATCATTATTGTGTTATATTTTAGGATGTGAATAGGTTCTATTGAAATCAAACCATAACAGTAATTATAAAATTTTGAAAGTGATTTGATTTTTAAGAAAACTGCTTTTTTGTTTAAAGTTAAGGAAACATTGAATATACATTATGAAAAAAATATGTTTGAATATAAGAAAAAAAAAATTAATTATACATTTTATGTCTATTGCTAAAAATTGTAGAGATGGTATATTTAAAATTGATGAAGATTTAGTAAATCATCCAAATGTTATACTATGATAATTGTATGACTACTCATATGAATTGTATCCTGTGAATAAACAAATTGAAACAAATTAATTACAAGTTTGGTTGCTATACTTTTAGTGTAAATCTAAATACATAATGTAAGCTCATAGCGCAATTCACATACAGCCTAACAGTGCCGGTGAAAGGGATTTGGGGGCCCGGGGGGGAAGAGGGGCTCTGCCTCTTTAGGGGCCACTGCATTTTGACATTATGACATGAGAAAAAAACAATTCGGACAATCCTTTGGGGCCCCCCTCAAGTAGTGGCCCGGGGGGACTTTCAAATTTGGACCCCCCTCCCCCTCCCCTAGCTACGCCACTGCAGCCTTACTAAAAAGAGCACATATACCAATTTAAAAAAGTTTTTAAAAACTATATTAAGTCCGCATTTGATTTATCCCTCCATTTATCCCCCCCCCCCCATGAATATATAGCTCAGTGCACTACAGTACACTTATCTATTTCAAAAAGTCCGCATTTTCTCCTACAATTTACTTCCTTTGAGCACACCATATATTATAGCTCAGTGTGAAAATACCACTAAAAACCAAAACAAACACTATTTTATAAAGACAAAAACGCTCATTAAATCGAAGTTAAGACAATATAGTGTTTATATTATATTAATTTGTGTCATTCAGTAGTCATATGCAAATCTTATCACTTCCATTCACTGAGTGTGAAAAAAAAAGCGTTAATATTAAGCAAGTAATAAACCATATACATGAAAATATAAAGAAAAAAAACCTTTATAAAGTAGTGATAATACAATAGTGTAAATAGTTATAAAAAATTATTTACTTCAATACTGAAAGAAAGAATGATTCAAAGTGAAATGTAAATAATAATAATAATGCTGTTTATATGTATTTTCCGTATACATTATCCTTGTGAAGGTTTTACTCATTGCTACCACCCACACAGAAATGTATTAAAAAAGCACTTAATATTAGCACTAAACAAAGAAAAGCACTTAATATTAGCACTAAACAAAGAAAAGCACGGTTAATCATGTAAGTTCAAAAGGGATTAAACAACGCGCATCCTAAAGTGTGGATAAGGTTAAGAGGATTTGGCTGAATAATTGAAAGGATTCGTTGCCCAGGGATTCACGTTTACGTACCAAGTTTCAGATCAATAAGATGAAGAAATGTGGTGCAATTAAATGTTCCAATTTCGGTGGATGGTGAGTCGAACAGCAAGAAAGTTTGTGAGAAGTTAATATTAAAGATTTATTGAAATATTTGGATTAAGAAATGCATGTGTTTTTGTTGTTATTCTCATTGAATTTTTCAACAACAAAGAAAAAACAGACACGCAAACCCAAATAAATAACTTACAAATACCTAATTGTCATGCCCTAATAGGAATAATAATAATAAAAAAACAAAATCTAAATCGAAATTAAACATCTTTTGGCATATGTTCTAGTTAAATTTTTATTTTTATTTTATATTGCATTAGAACAGCTTGCCACAGAAACTTAGCGATCTTTATACAAAATGGTCATAAAAAAAGTATTTATTTTATTATATCTTTAACTAATGTTTTTTCTCGTGTCCTTTCCACCCGAACATTTGCAAGTGAATTGTTGACATAGAGCGCAATGAGAATGTTTAGGGCGATACATGGAGACAAGCGCTATATAAATGATTATTACTAGTATTATAATAAATGAAATACGTTTATAAAAGAAACAATATTCTACCATAATAATGTCTTTATTTTTATTAATTAAATTTGAGCTACACACTTTAACATGTGTTGTATATAGTACAAAAAAATCATAACTTTCCCAAACATGTTGACATTTTCAATATTTCTTTCTCGTAATCAAACTATGAATTACTTTGCCACTGACGATGTAATTACACTTGACAGATGTCATTTTGCAGATTGATATCACATGATTACTTTGTATCTAATAAATAAAGAGAAAATGTACGAAAAATTATGTTGAATAAAACGATATTTTAATTTTAATTAAAAAAAATACAACTATGCAGATCATTACATAGAACTTTCTATTTTAAAAGTACTTATATATTATTATTATCTATCCTCATGGCATGCGTCTCAAATAAACTCTGCTAACCAAACTCCACCGCCTGGAGTTTGGTGCATCATATTTCAACTAACAGGAGAAGATGGAAGGCGGGCTACTGGCGCCTTAAAACAAGTAACTTTGCGTATAAGGAACTTGTAAGCCTTCTGTTGGTGGCTAATCAAGAAAGGGAAACTCCGATCACATGTTAAGGCTGCGGGCCTTAACCTTGACGGCGTTATTTCTCTGGCCATTTCTGTAACGCACATGGTCATGACCAGTATCCACATAGCCTCAAAGACTGGCGGTCATGAGTACACGGAACACAGATCCTTGCTCTAGAGGACTCTGTTCCGGCTAATAGTGTGGAGGCCCCAAGCTGTGCCAGCAGCTGGGGAAGTGGAGGTCCAAGCTTTGCCGGGTGGAGTGCTGAGGGGCACCTACAAATCTGGGGCGTTTACAACCGTCGAGTATCGCATACGGGAATACGATTGTAAAAGATTGTCCAGCAACCTGGTGACTGCGAGTTCGCCGGAAGGCCCATGCCTCCGAGGGTAACCATAAGGGTTATTGCGCATATTCAAAATGCAAATTGCAAGGCCCCCGAAGCATTACCCGACCGATTGACTAGCTTGGATTTCTGGAGCTCCGAGTCGGCCGTTGAATATCACATACGGGAACAAAAACGGTTGCAGCAAGGCGACTGTGAGTTTGATTGCACAGGTCCGGTCCTCCCAGTGAGATGATAGGCTTGAGCCCCACGGCAGGGTAAACGAAATATATACCCCAACGCCGAAGGGGAACGGGCGGCTAGCCTTGGAGCCAGTGGACCTGGCCCCTTGGCCGACCCGCACGAGTGCCTCATACTTCTAGAACGTATCCGCTGTGCTGTAAATCCCATTTTACCAGCATAAGATACGAAGCCAACACCCAACGGCAAGGCCCCCCTGGGTTTTTAAGAAAGGCACCCCAACCTACTTCCTCCAGGAGCAAGATAATAGTGAAAGTGGGTTTTCCTCCCTTCTCTAAGACTACGAGAAGGGGGAGCCCCAGTGTACCCAGTGTACCCAGTGTACCCAATAGCCTCCCCTGAGGCAAACCAAAAGCCCCCCCCCCCCCCCGGGGCAACCTTAAAATCATGGAGAAAAAAAAAATAAAGATAAACGCGGGTATGTGCAGACCCAAATAGGCTCCGCCCAACGAGTAGTGGGCGTCAGGCTCGGAGGCGAAAAATACTCTAGTAGTCGCCCCGCAATCTCGGCGAGTAAGAACTGGCCAGGTTGCAAGAAGTTAGCTACCGTTCCAACTCTTCACAAATACTTCCCCACAGGGAAGTACCAGGCCTAAAAGCGAAAGGAGAAAGTGGCAGCAGCTCCCAGCCACCTATCCCTGAGGAACCTGTCCAGCCTCAGCCAAAAAAAGGGTAGCAAACCAACGGGTGCCCACACCCCCAAAGACGTGGCGATCCAGCGCCCGTCGACGAAGGGTTCTAAAAAGCCCAAGTCTAAGCTGGATAACGCTCAATCTACAATGAGCTCATGGCTGATAAAAGGGGCAGCCACCCAAGTAGCACTCCCGTTGGGAAGCGCCCAAATACCAGCGGTCCCAACTGAAGCAACAGCAGCCGCTCAAGCTGCTGTCGCTAAGAAACGTATCTAACAAAACACGACTGGGGAAACTGTGAAGCCCCAGTCAAAACCTAAACTAAAACGTCTCACCGTGATGCAGCTCAACGTCAATGGATTAGCACCAAAGGCGCTTGAGCTGACGAAGCTTATGCACGAAGACCAGGTCGATATAGCCCTATTGCAGGAGACCATCCTCTGAGATAGGAAAGTAGTCATTAATGGGTACACAATGTACCACTGTACGTGCAAGGGCTGCCAGAGGCTGGCAACACTAATATCATACTCACTTACTGCCAGACACCTGACGGCACAATGCTCGACTAGTCGCACAGATACTCTAACCACGGAAGTATGGGTGGACAAGAGAAAGATCGTTTGCATAAACATATATAACCCGCCGAAGCACGACATCTCCCTGGCTGTAGATCCACCCATATTCTCAAACACTATCATAGGAGGCGACTTTAATGCACATTCTCCTGCATGGAGCTATAAAATGTATGATACGTCCGGTAGAAAGGTAGAGGAGCTCTGTAACACTACCAACTTGTCCAGATTGCAGGACGCAAACTCTCGTCCAACCCTTCTCCACGGGGGAAATGGCATCCTGTCAAGACCAGATCTAACACTGGTTTCGGGTGATCTCTTCCCCATAACAACCTTTAAAGTCCTGGACGTTGTTGGCATTAACCATAAGCCAACAGTAGTACATATCAACCTGGAAAAGGCCAGGAAAAAGAGTAAGGTCAAGGGAACCAACGACGGGGCAAGGCGGTTCATGTTTACCAAAGCTAACTGGCCTGCCTTCAAAGAAGCAACCGAAATTGCTTTCGAGAGGGCCGAAGTGCACGACGCTCCATTCAACACGGTGTACACAAACTTTACTAAAGCCACATTGGGTGCGGCCCGCAAAACTATCCCAAGATCCTTCCAAAGCTGGAAGTACAAACCATTCTGAACGACCGCGCTTGGCAAGCTGGTTAAGGCCCGACGCAGGGCAAGAAAGAAGGCCGAAAAAACGGGTGCTCCTGATGACAGACGGGAGTACAACAAATTAAAAGCTGAGGTCAAGCGGGAATGCCAGGAAGCAAAACGGCAAAAATGGAGTACGACCTGCCAAGGTCTGGACCATAAGGATACTGGTAGAATGTGGAGGTTGTTGGCAAATATCGAAAATTTAGACCGTCCTCGAAACAAAACTCCCTTGGAGACCCCAAGTGGACCTGCCGTCACGGACGAATGGCGGGCCACAACCCTCAATAATTTTTTCGCTGGGGTTAGCAAGGTGAGACCGGCAACCACCACACCAACTATAAAAAGACAAGCAAAAATACGTCTGCGAGCCAAGCGTAATGATAGAGGTGTCACAGAGTCCGACCCAATATTCAGTTCCCCCTCTCACTATTCAGGAACTAGATAGGGCAGTCCGAAAGTGCCAACTAAAGAAAGCACCAGGCCCGGACCAGATAGCGAACGAAATGATCCGGAATCTAGGCAGATTAGGTAAGGCCAGACTCCTGGACCTAATAAATCGAACATGGTCAACCGGCGATGTACCAAAGGCTTGGCGGCAAGCGGTGATAGTCCCAATCTTGAAAAAAGGCAAGATCGCCATCGAGGCAGAGAGTTACCGCCCGATTTCCTTTACCTCGTGCGTCGGGAAAATGGCCGAACGCATGGTCGGCAACCAGCTAACGTGGTATTTTGAGAAAGAAAGCCTCATAGCCCCAGAACATGCAGGTTTTAGAGCGGGCATGAGCGCGATAGACCAAACAAACCTCTTCGTACAAGAGATGGCCGATGGATTCCAAAGGGCCAAGTCCACCATAGCAGTTTTCCTACACCTCAAGCAGGCTTACGACCGAGTCTGGAGGCAGGGCCTCATGCAGAAATTGAGGAAAATGGGCATTGAGGGCAATATGCATCGCTGGATCAAAATCATTCCTATCTGAGAGAACGATCCAAACACGATACGGGACAAGACTATCCAGGGAAACAACCCTGGAGAACGGCTTGCCACAAGGCTCTGCTCTGTCCTGCATCCTCTTTCTAGTGTACATAAACGACCTGCCAGAAAAACTTGGCTGTAAGAAGCTGCTATTTGCGGACTATCTTGTCCTTTGGAAATCTGTAAAGAAATCTGCAAGCATGCAATTAGACTTGCAGAAAGACCTCCAAACCATCTCCAAGTACGCCAAACCATGGCGACTCGAAATTAATTGTTCAAAAACGGTATATACGCTGTTCAGCCTTGGCATCGACATTCTCAAGGAGCCTATAGAGTTAAAAATCGGCAGTGAAACCCTCAAAGAGGACAAATCACCCAGGTACCTAGGAGTAGTACTCGACAGAAAGCTTAGACTATTCGACCATATCCAGGAGCTGGCACGAAAAGCTTCGAACAAGTTAAACCTAGTCAAACGACTGGCCAGCACAAAGTGGGGTGCCAACGCCAAAGTATTAAAACCCCTCTATGCAGGGACCGTAAGATCACAATTAGATTATAGCCTGCCTCTACAGGTTTACGCGTCCAAAACGGCCCTAGAAACTTTGGATCGCATCCAGAACCAAGCACTACGCTTTATCTGTGGCACCTTTCGAACGTCCCCAGTGGCCGCTGCTGATGTGATGGCTAACATACCACCCCTTCAGCTTAGGAGAGAACGCGCTGTCATAACGACCTACGAGCGCTATAAAAGACTCGAGGAAAGCTTCCCAACCAGAGTCTTAGTAGACACCTGGAAGGGTAGGAAGAGAATAAAGATGCAGTCCTTTATGCACCACGCAACAAGGCTGTCATCCGAAATCGACCTACCCGATACAAGGCTGCCTATGCAAAGGTACACGAGTTTCTCTCCGGGGAACACGCAAACGCTCCCCGAAATACGGACGAAGCTGAAGGACACCTCAGTTAGCAAAACGTCCGACCCAAAACTACTCAAAAAAGTAGCCATGGACACGCTAAATGCCCTACCGCCCGGGGCTGTCCATGTCTACTCCGACGGGTCGGCTAATGCAGACACCGGTATCGCCGGCTTTGGTGTTTACATAGAGTACCCCGGCAACCCGAATAGAGACGAACTATAGGGGCCTTACGACGGTCTCTACAACTATGGCGCAGAGATCGAGGCCATCAGTCGGGTTCTGGAGTGGATTCGCCACGTCGAAGGCGCCCTCGGCTCTACGACCGTCATTATCCTCACTTATGCGTTGTTGGTGCTCCAGGTTACTGAGAATCTGAACAACTGGCCCCCTCAGATAGAGAAAATTCTACTGGCTTCAGACGAGCTAATCCAGCGCTTTGGAGACAGCGTGCTACAGCAGTGGGTCCCAGGGCATACAGGCCTACCTGGCGATGAGAGAGCAGACCACCTTGCCAAAAAAAGGTGGGCTGAGCACACCCACCTCCGAGGAGCCCGGGAGTACGCCATGCTCCTTTGAGAAGGCCCGTACATTGTTCCAGAGGGGGGAGACAAAAGTGGAACGAGAGCTGGGACAGCTCTGACAAGGGCCGAGAAGTCTGGCGGCATTTGCCCCGCCCTACCCGTGCCGACTTATAGTGATGCCTAAATAGGTCGGAACAAAGTATCATATCTCAATTCCGCACTGGCCACTGCCCCATTGGGGCATGCTTCGCCAGGTTCTGGCCTAACTACGATTCGCGGTGTCGCCACTGTGGGGGGGAGGAGGAGACAGTGGAGCATATCCTGCGGGAGTGCCCCCGTCTCGTCGATCGAAGTGATGGGACGGGTGACCCACTATCCACTGATCTCTACGAGATAGAGCCGTGCTCAAACGCACGGCTGAGTTCTTGTTCTGAGCTACAAGGGAATAATACTCCCAGCTCTCGCTTCCAATAGGAGTTCTAGTTAGTTAGTAACGCACATGGTCACTTGCTGTAGCTGTTACTCTGAAATCAACATTGGTGTTGAGATGTCCTGCTGCCTGGTCAAGAGCTGACCTTTCTAATACTTCGCCCGGATTAACGCAGCTTCTTCTCCTACTCTATTTGCATATAACAAAAGCCACCCTTGCAATAAAGAGCTTTGAAAATAGAGCCAGAAAAGCAAAAGGCATAGACCCAATAAATTAAAACCATCGTCCTCTAAGAAGGGACGGAAGCCATAAATAATTCCTTCGTTAATGTTGTTGAAGACTTACATCAATTAGTCATTGATATTACTGGTTCTTTATTTTGTCCGCACTCAACATATGCAAATGTTAAGTTATATAAATAATATTTAGTAACAAAAATGTATATAAAGCTTAAGCTCAGAACACTGTCATGCATTGTAAATAATATTTTTAATTACCTGAATTGTATTTAGTTCTTTAAATAGTTATTGTATTCTTTCCAGAAAACTTCACATTCTGAATAGAAAAAAATCGTTTTGATATAGTGAAAGCTATTATAAACTTTTGATTTGTTAACTTAATTTTTCAAAAGACTTAGCCGTTATAATATAGTAAAAGATATAATACGATAACGAAAATGTCTACATTTGTAATAATAAAGTACCTAGATTACATATTCGCTATAAAAGCTATAATAGACTTGGGTTTATTTCAATATCTAAAAAATTAAAGCTATTTAAAGATTGTGACCAATTAGTAATTATTAGTAGTTAGATTATATTAATGTGTTCTATTCTCGTTATCATTATTTTTGTAGAGTGACTATTTTTTGAATTTTATAAATAAGGACCTGCTGTTGTATATTATGTATATAGATAATTTCGTTTTAGGGCTCTCATTTTAGTTAAATCATCATCTAAATCTATTAAATCACCTTGAGCTAATAACTAATTTGATACCAGAATTGTTCAAACCTGAAGACAAATCATATAGAGACATTTAATAAAAGGGTAAAGTTCTGAGAAAGATTAACAAGGATGGCAAATAGTGCAAGACTTTTGTATTAAACAGTCATCTTTTATGGATGTTTTATTAATCCGTAAGTTATTAATTAGTAATTGCTACATGTTGTGTCACTTTGTTATATCCAACTTATGATAAATAGAACTAAGTAATGTAATGGAACCTCGATAATAATTAGTATATGCACTTAGGGCTTTTACGGAATACTATAGAAATCATGTTGCCTATACTTTTAAATACACAAGTATTGTTACTTGAAGAGAAAACTTTATTTTAGTTGTTTATTTATATTTTTTTCGGTATTTTGTTTTAAGAATGTCCAATTTATGTAATTTAAAAAAAACATATTAACAATAGTACAATACATTTTTTCCTCAGTATGGAAACCTAGAAAATTCCATTTCATGTGATTACATTTAATGGCTACATTAAGGATTTATGTGTGTTTATTTGTACACACTATAAAGTGTAAGTGGTTTATTGGTATACATCAAATTTTTTTCGATTAATACTTTAAATTTCATTTTCTTGAGAGAAATTATAGGCTACTGCCATGTTCACGTTATTTCTTTCACAAATCAAACTGTGGAGGTTTTCTTTTTGTCTTTGTTTGAAATGTTTAAAACTGAACAACGACAAAACAAATTTCTCAGGTATGAATATTTTAAATAATTGTTATCAATACACTTGAAACTTCTATAAAGTAAATTTATGTAAAGGTGAAAAACATAAACGAGTATTGATTAATACTTTAAATTTCATTTTCTTGAGAGAAAAAATAGGCTACTGCTATGTTCACGTTATTTCTTTCACAAATAATTGTGGATGTCTTCTTTTTGTCTTTTTTTTAATATTTAAAATTGGACAACGACAAAACAAATATCTCAGGTATGAATATTAAATTATTGTTTTTTAAATACACTTGAAAGTTCTATAAACTAAATTTATGTAAAGGTGAAAAACATAAACGAGTTGCCTCGTTGTTAAACAGATGTAAACTGTATTGTTTACCTGATGTTGTGAATCTGATTGCATTTAATATCCCTGTAATCTGAGTTATCAAATCTGAAAAAAAAAGTTTCTTTCTGAACAAATAAAATATGTTCTGTCATCATATTATTCTATTGAGATGTTTATATTTATAAAAATAAATAAACAATGTAGGATAAATACAAGGTATATACTATGTTAAAAAAAAGGATCTGAAAAAACTGTTATAATACATTAAGCTTACATATATAATATATAAAAGTAATGTGTTTTAAAATTATTCTGACCACGTGACATTGGTCTTTAGAGCTAAAGAAGCGGGACTCACCAGTTACCATGGCTACAACAAACAAAGAGATTGTGTGGCCAGATAATTGCGAATCGCTATATTTTTTCCTACCCTATATCATGTACCCACAAGAGCTGATTATGCAGATATGCTCTCCAGTTCCAGTATATAAAACACTGGCCATAAAACGTGAATTTTAAACTAAAACATTCAATATGGCTATCCAGGCGAACTGTCGCTAGACCACCATGTTCCATATACAGATATAGAAAGAGATATAAAATAATTGTTGATTTTCATTATAATCTATGTAAACATGTATTTAAGTGATATTTCTTCTTGCGAAACCTTTGTACATGATATATGGTAATATTAACTAGTGTCACAAAAAATAACAACACAAAAGCATTTATATTATTCTAACTTAATCAACATTAAGAATTGCACAAGTTTTTCTAGGAGGGTGGGTGGTTAGGGCCAGACTTTTATTGTGAGGGTCACACCAACTACAACATTGGTGCCCAATGTATTTAGTTTGTTGTAGCTTATCACCTAAGTAGATTTTATCATATTAAGTTTAACACTGTAACAGTATAATAGTAACGTTCTAACTAACTGTTGGGGTGAATTCAACTTTTGAACTGATTTTTTTTGTTTGTCTGCTAACATATGACATTGATCGTTCAACCCTAGAAATATATTAACAAGAATCTAGACTTCGCGGCAAAGCGATTTTCAATGGCGCGTGAAAGACTCATTTAAAATGAAATTTAAGTCTCTTCTACAAGAAATTAATTGTGAAACAATGTTACTTTTAGACTGTGGGCAGCTGAATAAATTAGAAATCATACTTAGGCACACCATTATCAAATGTTTGCTGATCATTTGGTATAGAATTCATTTATTCACAATACAATGGTAAAACAAAGAATATGTATAAGCGTTGAAAACACTAACCACATAACAAATAAACTTTAATAACTAATACTTTTAAACGAGTTCTGCGAGCAAACACATAGAAACCAAGAGCTGAGAAATTAAGATGGCGTTTACTGATAAACCTTGAAAAAGTGTTGGAAAATTATTCGTCTTTTAGGCTTAATCAATCATCGCTCGAGTAGTTTTACACAATCATTAAAAGTAATAAAAAAATAATTTAGCAATGCATTATTAAAAAGAAATTAAATAAAAAAAAAAAAAAAAAGCTTTCCTCCATTGTTTTAACAATTCAAAGTTATGTGCCATTTCATTTTTTTTATTATTTTCAAAATTTGCTTACCCTTATTGAACATTATTCTATAATACATTCATCTCTTATTAAATTAACATTATTTCGTACATAAAAAAATGTAGACTATATACGAAAAATTACATATTTTAAAATAAAAATAAATATAAATTATTATTTTTGATTGTATGGCACTAGTCTAAGCCGACAATAAACACGATAGTTAATGTAAACATTTGAAAATCTATACTATTTACCTGCTCCAGTTGAACTTTTGCATTCTCCATACCATTTTGAAATATAATCTGCAATGTAAAAAAAAATATATATTTACAATGTTTTCAACGTAAACACCCCTCACACGCCCTAGTTAATTAAATACACTTTTCTACCTACAAAAAACAAAAAAATCAAATAACCTATGTCATTATTTACCCAACAAAATATTACTCTACATGCCCATACAAATTATTGTCATAAACTCTATTTTTAAAAATAATATAAGCTTATTATGTGAATAATGGCTGTAATACTCAATCAATTTAATTTTATTGATGTTTGTTCCTGGAAATGGAACATAACTAAGGTAAATATTATGTATATTCATTTTTCTCTTCTGTCTTCTATCCATTTGATTTTTAATGTAGTAAAATTGAAATTATTATATCGTTTTATCTCCTTCCTTAATGTTATTTAATGTTAATGTTTCAGTTTCCATTATAAAAATTAATATGTATGTCATATAAATCTCACAGTTCACGCAGTTATGGAAAGTAAAATAAAAAAAAAAAAAAGATAAATGCATTACTTTTAGGTCAATCGACAAATTCATTTTGTTACTAATTCGTAACTAAGTGAATTTAAAGTGATTTTTATGTAAAGTTTTAAGAGGTTAATATACGAAGTAAAATACGGAAACAACATTTATAAACATGATATGTAAAACAAGAAATAGTATGATCGCGTTCATTTAAGATATAAGAATGTTATATGACAGGAGGGCAAAAAGTAATGTACTAATGTGATGAGGGGATTGTGTGGCCAGTACGATGCGCTCGTTACTGTGCTTCTCACACGCAATAATCCCAGCTCACTTGGTTCGTTGTCTATGGGCTATGACGGCTGCTGGCTGAACTAGACTGGTTGCATCAGCAACGCTTGATATTTTTATTTAACGTGCCGTTTCTCTGGCGATCTACCTTCCTTGCTTCACGTATTCTCATGCACACTCAGTCAGAACAAACGAGTTCAAGTTAAGGAGTTACATGAGTCGAACGTTTATTGCCGTTATTAACGTGGTTATTTTACATAGTCACTCTTACATATAGGAATAATAAGGTGTCCACAACACATCAATTTTATCCAAGCACACAAACGTCAATACATGGAAAAGAATAATATATGAACACGACTCCACGACACAGTAATTCCAAGTGAACGAATTATATAAATAATGCAAAATGGAATAACGTCATGCAACATTCCAAGGAGAAGTATCCAGTCTGCTACGTTTTTACGTCCCTTACAACATAAAACCTGCCCCTTATATCTGCCCACTCGTCAGTCTAACAATGGCGACCCAGGGCAAAACGTCAACCAATGACCTACATGTCTACAATTCTCTACACAACGATTGGTCAAGAGGCGTGTCCAGTGTCAAAGGGATTAGTCATAACACCTGGTCTAGCTAGAATGGGTGGGTGTAATACAGGGGGGGGGCGGTTTGTCACCACATTTACTCTTCCCACTTGGTACATCTCGTGTCTTAAACAAAATACCCCAACTAGGTGCAGCGCGTTACTCGCGACAACAAACAATAGGCCCAAATTGCTATCAAGACCGGTCGACGGTTGAGACGCCCTCGGCTCTCTGGCGTGCAACAAAGAACACCATAGCCCTTCCCAATTACAACCACTAGATTATAATGGCGGGGTACAAGGTGCTAGTGACAACAAAGAGAGATAGTCTAGGTACCTCACGGCCTAACCAAGCGGTTGAGAGAGAGGGATAGGGTGTGGGGGGGGGGAAGTGTGTAGGGGAAAAGGATTTATCCCATACACGCCTTCTTATAATTAAACTTATGCGCAACTAATTACAAAGGACTAAACTTTGCATAATTAATTTCACATCATGACAACTAATAATGCATACAGTATTAAACTCTAAATTAGAAATACAACCCAATACAACCTGTTGCAATGCTGAGATAAACATAAAGACAAAAACTTTTGCCTTATCCCTTATCCTTTGATTATGATATGGACTGTTCCGACATAATTTAGTTTTACCATCACCAGTCTCCTCCAATTTATCTTCACTTCAATATTATTTGATTGTTTTCAAGCGTCGAGTCTTGTTACGGGCGCTTTTATAAGTGCATAACATAATCCATGACACCTTCAAATTGGGTTTGACAGGGTCACCCCGTTTCTAAAGGTGCTTCGATTAATTTTTTTCAGTTTGTCCTCATGACTAGGGGTCCAATGCAGCAAAACGCGTTCACCAAGGTGATTGCGTAGCTCCTCTAAAGCCAGTATCAGACTTCGCAGGATCAGTCTTTAAGGTTCTTAATAACCTAGATTCTAGATCAACGATAAAACAGTGTAAGGAGCAAGACAATATTGAATATAAGACGCTTTCTTTGTGTCCTAGAAAGTGGTCTGTGACACTGCGTTTGGCTGGCGTATCGAAGGTATCAGTTTGAATCTTTACAGAGTGTCTTTACAAAGTGTACGTTTTAATAATCACCCTTGATTAACAAACTAATGCCTCAGACATGACCGCTACATAGTAGATACTCAAACTACCTAGAACTGAACTTCCTACACATACCACACAGCTTATCTCAATATATATATATGACATCCTTCCATCCCCAAGGGACGATAGCGCAGTATCTTTTCTCTTTGCCTCTCGCCTTTCTCCTGGCTCGTTTCTCTTCGCTTCTTTCTGTGAGTGTGGCTTCTGCAGCTTGAGTGCCCTCGCGCACCTTGGACCACCAGGAGGTGCGTTCCTCAGCATGGCTCTCCCACGTGTTGGGCTCAATGCGTGCCAGTAATAAGTCTGTCCAAGGTGGTCCAAGGTTAGTACTGCCGGGGATGGGGTCGGGAAATAAGCACCCACTCCTCTCGAAATATCCTTATGGCCTGCGTCTCAAATAGCCTCTGCTAACCAAAGTCCAACTCCTGGCCTTCTCGAATGACTGGTTACAAAGTCTGGCGGACAATGTTTCAACTAACAGGAGAAGGGGCGAAGGCGGGCCGCTGGGGCCTTAAAACCAGCAGCTTCGGGCAGATGGGGCTCGTAAACCTTAATAGGTAGCTCATCTAGGAGAGGGAAACTCTGATCTCAAACCTCCGCTGCCTCGCGGCTACACCTGTTCATGGAGAGGCTAAGGGAGTAAACATAACAGAAAATCAGGATATGGAGTCCCTAAGGCAGTTTTATAGCGAACGCGCTATCTCTCTGGCAACTCCTGCGACGCAGATGGTCCCTCGTTGTATCAGCTCGCTGTTCCCTTGGAACCACCATCAGCGTTTAGAGAGAGGGCCTGCTGCATGGGCAACAGCTGGCCTTCTTGAGCATCGCCCAGGCCATCGTGGCCTCTTTTTTGACTTCCCTTACCCCAACCTGGAGAGGTCACTCCAGCTTCGCTGCAATGCGTAGGCACAACACGTGGAGCGGCAGTCTACCGGTTATAAGCCACTGCTCGATTGGCATAGAGCTAGGCGCCAGGGGTCGCTCCAGACGGTGGGATAGATCGTCACGTCTCAGAGAGCATCTACCGCCCGCCTCAAGCTGGGCAGCCCCCAGCCAATAAGGTGATCTTCCGCCATGGCTTGCCTGTCCCATTAGGTGCATGGGGATTTGAGTGCTCAACTCAACAAGCGAGCCATAAACCAAGCACCAGGAAAAAGAACAATCAAGAAGTCTCCAGCACTTCGACTTGCAAGCTGGAACATTCGAATCATGTGCCCTGGAATCTACAACGACCTTCTTAACAGAAAATATGAGGAAAATTGCAATCATAGACAAGGAACTCTCCAGACTAAATATCGACATTGCATGCCTGCAGGAGACACGGCTGGCTGACAATGGCAGAATAAGTGAGGCGAACTATACGTTCCTCTGGCAGGGACTGCCCTCAGACAAACCAAGGCAACATAGTGTTGGCTTTGCCATTAAAAACTCACAAATGACATACATTGAGCAAGTGGCACTAGGCACTGAGAAAATACTCGGCATCAAACTACTAACATCCATGGGTACATCGCACATCCTCAGCCTATACGCCCCAATTATCTGCTCTGAAGCAGAAACAAAAGACCATTTTTATGAATCTCTGGATTCCGTAGTGTCAAATATCACCGAACATGAGAGTCTATACCTCCTTGATGACTTTAACTACAGAGTTGGCGCGGATCACAAAGCCTGGTCTACCACTATTGGTACACACGGAATAGGCAAAATGAATGACAATGGCCAGCGACTGCTCGAGCTATGCAGCGCTCATAACCTGTGTGTAACTAATACCTTCTTCAAATGCAAAGACATCCACAAAGTGTCATGGAGACACCCTCGCTCCAAGCATTGGCACCAGCTTGACCTCATTATCCTCAGGCGCTCAGAACTGGCCAGTGTACTCCAAACACGTAGCTAGCACAGTGCTGACTGTGACACAGACCAATCACTGGTCGCAAGCAAAATAAAAATAACCCCAAGGAAGCTTCACCACTCTAAGAGAAAAGGGAAAACACGCATAAACACATGCCATACTAATAGCCCAGAGATCAGGGAGCGACTCAATAACAAGCTCAGTTCAGCCCTCACAGACCTTACCTCGCAGAAAGACGTCTCCAAGGCCCACGATGCAGGAAAAATTGTGCCAGAACATATCGATGTCACATGGCTTCACCTTTGCGAAACCATTTACAACATCTCCATCGCCGTCCTTAGGAAGAAGGAAAGAAAAAGTGCAGATTGGTTTAAAGCCAACTGGAAGATAATGGAGCCCATGACGGAGGCAAAGAGAAAATCCCTAATGGCCTACAAAGCTGCCCCAGGACCTGATGCGTTGCGAAAACTCAGACACGCTAGGAACATAGCCCGGAAGACAGCATGCTTCTGCGCCAACAAATACTGGGTTGATCTGTGCATAGGTATCCAATCTGCTGCCGATCAAGGAGATGCTAAAATGTATGAAGGTATAAAGAAGGCCACTGGACCCCTAATTTCAAAGTCAGCCCCACTCAAGTCGAAGACAGGTGAGGTGATAACTGAACAAGACAAGCAGTTTCAGCGCTGGACCGAGCACTACCCGGAACTCTACGCAACGCAGAACGTTGTCTCTGACTCCGCCCTAAATAGAGTTCCAGCACTACCAGTGCTGGATCAACTCGATGCCCTGCCCTCGATAGAGGAGCTCAGCAAGGCCATTGATCACCTCAGTAGTGGAAAGGCCCCAGGAAACGATGGCATCCCTGCAGAAGTCCTCAAGTGCGGTAAGCCAGTATTACTAAAGCCTCTGCTCGACCTAATCTGCGAGTGTTGGGATAGTGGCCACATCCCACATGACATGCGGGATGCCAAGATAGTAACCCTCTACAAAAATAAGGGTGACCGTAGCGATTGTAACAACTATCGAGGCATATCACTACTCAGTATTGTGGGAAAGGCCTTTGCAAGAGTGGTTCTGGCACGCCTGCAAACTCTTGCACAAAACGTCTACCCAGAATCCCAATGCTGCTTTCGGGCTGGCCGGTCAACTATCTCAATATAGTGAAACATTATACCAACTATGGAATACAACTCTTCTGGGTCTATGAATCGTTCTGAAACTATTGCCTCAGAGGCTGCCAATATTTTGTTTAAAAAATAAAATAAAAAACTAGTGCCTTGGAAAGAGTGAATATATCATCAACTAAATAAAAAAAAACTCAAGTTGTCTTTTAGCAAATATAGAGGCAGATGTAGGCCAGTAAAATGATCCAGTTTTAACAAAACTAAAAAATAAACTAATCTTTCTTTGTAGCCTAGCCTGATATCAGGTTATGGTTAATGTGAAAATTTAGGTAATCTTTTACAATTCACATTTAGCCACAAATACAAATCACCCAATAAAAAACAAACAAATCATGTTCACATTTGTTCATAAGAAAAAGTGTTTGCAAATTGAAAAAAAAGGAAATATTAAAAAAAAATATCATTTATTTTTATTCAAACATCTAACTAGGACAGCAATGGGAAAACAGAACAATTATGGTGTTAGACATACACCTTTTATCTCATCTCTAGATAAATATAAGGACAAAAACACTTTCCGTATCCCTTATGCAAGAACAAATGCATATAAATACTTTTTCTTCTCGAGTGGCATGGAATGGGTTGCCTGAACAAACCAGAAGAAACAGTAGCTTAACATCATTTAAAACACTAACATAAATGCAGGACTAGACTTAAACCACGGACGTGCGTAGGACGCAATAATATTCTTTATAGAAGGAGCGTCTGTAATATAACAGAAAAGAAAAACTATTTTATTTCAGTTGTTGTATGAATACCCTCATAGTTAACTAGGAGATAATTTGTTTGGCATTTTTTACATTTGTTGTTTTGCTCCTAACAAATGAATTCAGATTTCGCTTCGTTCATTTTTAGTCTATTGCCATCCATCCAGACTTTGATTTGTTTGGCACAGTTTTCAAGTGTAGAAATTGTGATGGTTTCATTTTTATCTTTAAGGCATGATCATTGGCATATCCATGTACATCTATGTTTTGTAAAGTTTCTTCGTTTTTGTTTAGAATTTTGTATAGTCGCTTTGTGTCACGCTCAGTGTGTTTTACTTTCTCACCAGGTAGGCCTACCTTTGTTTTGTTTTTTTATAAGTCTTTTGTATTTAGCTGTTTTAACACACATGGCTTCCACTGGCGTTTTTCTTTGTATCGTTTCCATATTGTGTCACTTTTTCGCACAACACGTTTCTGCTGACCTACTTCTTCATGGAACCATGGATTGTGATCTCTAGTTGTTATTGTTTTTGTTGTTTCAGGTACATGTTGGTCCATTGGCAACCTTATTTATTTTTTCTTTACATATATCTACTAGTTTGTCTACATTTAAACTTATATTGATACTTTTAGTACTTTTAAATTAAGCGCGTCTCAGTTAAGAGAGAATGAGATCAACTGATTCATACACATTTATTCAACTGTAATTAAGAATATTTAACGAAAAAAAAATATCTCAATTGAAATATCAAAAAAAGAAAACATTAACATATAACAATTCACACACGCACTTTTAGTAACTATATAATGTTAAGTCATCAAAACATTTGTATAATTTATTTATTAACTTCGCTTTGAAATCACAATCATAATGAAAAGCCTTGGCGATGGATTGGCAATGTGTTGAGAAGAGAGGAGTGGAACATCTGCAAGACAGCCCTACACTGGACACCAGAAGGAAAAATAAAGAGAGGTCGACCAAAAGTAAACTGGCGCAGAATAGTAGAGCATGAATTAAAGGAATTTGGTCACTCCTGGGGTACGATTGGATTTGTCGCACGTGACATAGAAAGATGGAAAGACTTTGTTGCTGCCCTATGCGCCCACGGCGTTACGGCCAGTAAGTATGTACGTTCGCTTTAGAATTATTTTTTTTTTCAATCCTTACTTTTATATTATATGGGAAACATAATTCTAGAACTTCTAGAATAGACAATAAAATGGTTAAACAATTAATAACGCGCATTAAATGTATATCGCATTTCTCTATATTTTTCTTTTATTTCTTTCTCTCTCTCTCTCTCTCTCTCTCTCTCTCTCTCTCTCTCTCTCTCTCTCTATATATATATATATATATATATATATATATATATATATATATAGTGAAATATAAATATATATATATATATACATCAAGTTACAGCTCATTCCGACAGCTTTAATATCTTCATAGAATTCCAATCAATGTTTTACGCAATAATTAACAACATCTAAACAAACTAGTCAATGATTCATGTTATCAGTAAATAAAACACCAACATAGCTAATGTTTAACCAACTTTAAAGTAATTTTTAATACAGCACGGCATGAAGTATACAATAAAATAACTCTACGATAGATAGATTCAATAAAAAACTGAAACAATAGATGACTTTATCCTTGAACGTCATAAACTTTAATATCTCAAAAATGCATGCAAAAATTTACACCGTTACAGATTATCTATAAAAACAACCCTGTGATATGTTGGGCATCGACTGCAATAGTGTAAACATGTCTGCAGACTGGTTGATAAGAAGATGTAAAAGAGTAAATCAACATATATTTAACAAAACAAAGAGTAGGTTAGGCCTACTATATTAAAATTGTTGACTTAAAACTGTTAAATTTAACTAATTTAATATAAAGAAATTCCAATATCAAGAGAAAAATAAAGGGAACATAAATGACTAAATTATTTAAATACATATTTATGTATTAGGCCTTTTCAATGTATTCCATCCCATGCTCGTATTAAAATATATTTGATTATATTCTCTTACTAATTTTGAAATTGGTAGGCCTACTTACAGCTATTTTTTTAATAGTATGGTTTTTATAGAAATGTTTGATTTATATACAATGTATAATATGTGTACTGTGTCGTATAAAATGATAATACATACAATATTTTTTTTTTTAATTGTATTTTATACTAAAGAATTGGATTTGCAAATGATAATAAACCATAACATTTAAACTTATGTAAATACTTAAATCATACCTTTTCTGCTTAACCATATAGTCGTTCCATTTATAATATGGCCAACCACAAAGCGATTAGAAGTAATACCTAATAGAGAGAGAGAGCAGATTCAAATCATTGTTAGTGAAAGTTAAATACTTTTTGTTGAGCAAATCTAAACTATTTTCACAGGCATATATAAACACACTCACCCATGTCAATTGACAGGGGAGGGAAGGGAAGGAATAGTCATAGCAAGCAGTGATATCTCAATACCAGCCCTCCACCCCCCCCCTCACCCATTTCTGCCACCAATGCCCATATATTCACATATCAAAAGGTGTAGACCAGCAGTCTCTGTGTATCGCTGGCCGGCTAGGAACGGAAACTAGGGTCATTGCCATAAAACCAGAAGCATACCTACGTTTTGTTCTATCACACTTACTTTATTTTATAATCAATAGTCCTTGCTATTGCAATAGTCTACCAAAACTGTTACAATTTGTTTTTACTCCCAATTGAGGAGTCAGATTTACTAAATAACTTTTAATTTTTCTAAAAGGTAGATAATATGGTAAATAATTGTCTTAATATTTCATTATGTTTAACCATACTATTTTCTTTACCCCAAGAAGGGGACATAACTGTTTTAATTCTAAACATCAATATATATAATTACCGTGAGTTTGTTTATATATAATAATAAGTTTGTTTATTTATTTAATTATACATTTATCTCTATATATTTATATGTTTGTTCGTTTTACAGATCGAAGCAAAAGTGAAATGTTTAAATTGGAAACGTCCTCCAAAAGCAATTTTTTAATATAGGGCCTATAAACAGCATTGCTTATTAACCTCTTACTAATTATCGTACGTTAAGGGTCTAAACTGAGTGCCATTTCAAAATGATGTCCCTTTGAAATTCTTGCAATAAAAAAAGAACAATAACTACGTTCTCACTACAGTTTTTATTGTAATATTGTTAGTTATTTTTTTCTTTCTCCTTTAACAAAACACATTGTAATCATTCCTTTTTCCGTCATTTAGACGGGCATAATCACTAGTATATAAATTTTTTGATTGTCGTAAAAAATTGTTAAATATGTCATAACTTATGAGTCGCACTTATGCAACAAATAAATTTACTTCTAAATCTTCGAAATAAATCTATTAATGCCAAACACAAGTAATTTCTGGACTATATGAAGTGTTTAAATAATGTCTTCTATCTCCTTCCCTGAATGTTTTCTTTTAAATGTTAATGTTCCTACTTTTATTGTAAAACGTTATTTACATTTTAAACAACTTTCATTCAAATTGCCAATTCATTCAATAAACTTCATTGGGAAAAAAAAACTTTTCTGACATGCACTTTCGTTGCATGGGGCATTAGACAAATATTTCCGACCAAAGATAAATGCATAAAATCGGCATAATTTGTGTAAAAATGTGTATATTCTCTGTAAGTAATGAAAGTTATAGGGGACATCCATTAATTACGTCAACAAAATAGGGGGGAGAAGGGTCTGAAATATTTTGACAATTGTTTACATGGGGGAGGTCAAGAAAAGTTGACGTCAACAATGTTACTTTTTATTAAATAAATAATAATACAAATTTATTACAAAATTCTACATTTGTCTTGTGCCACTTGCATAGCAAACGTGTAAAAACATGAATTTACTTTAAAAAAAAATATATCAATTATGTTTGACATGTCCTTTTTGTGTTCATTTTGTTAGTTTGTAGATCTAGTCTATGTATGGGTGGAAACTAATGCAATTGTTACCAAGGCAAAGTAACCGACCAAATGTAGAAAACCTCAAATGGAGAAAAACACTGTAAGTGGTGCGTGAGTTGGTGTGAAGCTGTAAGAAATTGTTTGTGCAATAGGTGCGATATTGGTAGTATCCAGGAAGTGTTTGTTTGACGTCATGTTATGTTTACTTGGTACCCATGTAGGAATGAAAGAGAGCAGTCTTGGTCTACCATCGTTAGGTAGAGGTTGTCGTATGTTGGACTGAGTTTGAGAGTTGAGTAATGATATTGGTATAGGCTTGAAGATTGATGTTGGATGTTGACTGTTGGATGTTGGTCGTCGTTGGTATTTATACATATCAAGTTGTAATAAAACGTATTGCCCAACGCCAACAGACACATAATTGTTATACTTCAAGTATTCAAGTTGTGTTTTGTGTTACAAGACTCCTGTGACACACACCAAATACTGCAATAGTCGCTCTTAGAGAATTGAATGAAGTGTATTGTGTGAATCGAAAATTTAGATATATAGACTAATCTATTTTTGCTGACTACGTTATTATAGCGACTGTTGGTAGCATCATAACCTTCGCAATCACCAGCTGGTATGGTAATGCTAAAAAAATAAATATACACCGGATAGACCGCCTAATAAACAAAGCCTCTCGTACTACACAGACATAATTACCATTACTTGCAGATCAATTCAGATCAAGGTGCCTGTCTATGATTGATAAAATCCTTCAAGATCATGCACACCCGCCTCATGGTAGTTACATAATATATAGTCGAAGTGGTCGGCTTCTTTCAATAGGGGCGATAACAGAGAGATTTAGGAACTCTTTTGTTCCACTATCAGAGAGAATCTTTTAAAAGAATCATCAGTCAGCCAAGAAATACAATGGCTCAATAGTTGACTCCTAAAGGATACTTTTTATTGTATGATAAACGTACTAAACATACCAAAGTCTAATGAGAAAATTCTAGTGGAAGACATACATTAAGAACTTAATAAAATGATGTAATGAATGCCAAAGAAAAAACAAAATTCACTCTAAACATTGTGCACCTATTCAAAAGGTTGAAAATATTGTTGGACCTTTTAACAAAGTAGCCAATGATATCATCGGTCCGATGACTACACCTAGAACTACGAAAAGCAAATTTGCTTTAGCAAACCTAGCCACAAGGTGGATTAGAAATCACTTCTGAGTGCATTTGCAATCTTTACTAAGTATGGTTTTCCTAATGTCATACTGAGTGACAATGGCGCACAATTCACTTCAAGTCTAACTGATGCATTTGCAAAAATGCTTGACATCAGCTAATGTTTTTCAGCAGGTACCACCCACAATCACCCACATTTCTGCATTGAACTCATCTAATGTTTTTGGTTTCAAATTACAACAGTCTGTGTTTTGAGAAATCCATTCCTGAAATACCTCAAGAGATTTGTCTTGCTTAATGTTTGGAACATTTCCAATGATTAATGGAGCAGTAGAATTGTTCATTACTACTGCTTTGACTACACGTGTAATCCAAGAAATGTCAACAGAAATGTGTGCGACCTTGCACTGAACAATAGAACCATTACCTAATGTGACCATTTCTGACACTACAAGTTATTGATCTTTATGAACTAAGCCTGCATTACACACAATGCATGTGGCTCCAGAATGTCTAAGAATTAAAGTTTGTTTTGCATTGAAAAAACAGGGAAATAGAAGTAATTGGCCAGTGAATTCATTTATGGAGCTAAATTGTTGAGACCTTTGATTGTTTGTGTTAGCATTCATGCTGTTGCTATTGAAAATCTGCCCTTGCATACCACGATTAAAGTGTTGTGTCTGTATATTCTGATTACCGTTTTGTGCGAATTGAGAATTGTAGTTTCGATTGAAATTGCTTTACCCTAAAATAATTTTGATTCTGATTGTAATTTCCTTGTCTATATCTTTTTCCCCTTCCACCCCTTCTTCTAAATAATATGTTTTGAATATGTTGGCCTGACTGTATATTAAAGTTGTCATTATTATAGATTTCTTTTTTGAATGTTTGTTGTTTAAAGAAACAGTCTCTTGCAATGTGGTTCCTACCTTGACAGAAAAAACATTGAATCTGTCTCCTATCTCTAGTATTAACATTTCTTCTACTAAAGATTGGAGGTGAATATCTAATTCTACTTTCATTACCAAATTTTGTTTGGTTTCTACTTTCGTCTATCTGAAATGTATTTATGTTTTGAGTTTGTGTCTTATTTAGGGGAATCTCAGGGTTGCTATCCTTCAAATTTGTAATTGCATCAATGACAGTCTCTAGTGTTTTTACTTTTCTCTCCATGATGTGTTTAAAAGGTTTTTTGGATGATTGTTCTAGAACCTTATCCACTACCATAACTTCTATAATTTCGTTGGGAATTTTCAGGTCTACTTTAATTAATTCCATCCATGTTTTTTTTAGAATGTTTGGACTTCAAAAACGAATGCACGTGGTTCAATGCGTTCTGTAAACATGTAGGAATGGAATTGTTGTCTATTGTGATCATCACTATACATAAAAAAATGTGATTAGATATTCTTTTATTTGATGATACGATGTGGTATCTTTGCTAACCTGAGCAAGAGCTTCTCTAGCTTTATCTTTTAGTTGTGGGATTAGGTGGTGATACACCTCTGTTTCAGTTATCCCATACCATAAACACTGCCTTTCAAGTAAATTGAGGAAGTCCATTATTTTATTTTTTTTTTGCCTTGTGCCCCTTCGAAAGGTAACATTTTAAATCTAATATAGTGAAAATTTGAGGTATTTGGTTCAAATGTGTTATTACTTTGTTGGATTTCTGCCATTTCCAACTCATGGTTTAATTTGAGTTTGTGTATTTATGTTTATTCTTTAACTCTTTTAATTTTAATTCATGAGCTCTGCGTTTGGCTCTCTCTTCTCTCTCTTTGTCAGAAAAATCTTTTTTTTTAGTTCCTTAACTTTATTCTTTACAAAGCTTTGAAAGTCTTGTTTGTCAGTAATGTTAAACCTTTTAGCTAGTGCTTCTGCCTCATCATAATTGTAATTGTGACATTTTGTTTTTGTTTGTGCTATTATATTACCAAGTGGGTATTTATATGACTATATTACAATATTTATTTTGTTTTGTTATTTTATTATATTTTTATTGTATTTACAATCACGTTGTAGTTACCATTATAAACACTATTCTTTGTGTCATTTATTTTCAGGGGTTTGTTACGCTCACTTTTTGTGTCTTTACACATCATTATAGATTCACCATATATTCATATGTGTATGTGTATATACATTATAGCCATTACATGTGCAATGGGTATGAGTGTTTCTAAAATTTGGACTCATTTACAAATTAATAAATAAAAAAATGTGTACAAGTTACAAATATGCATGAACAAATATAAATAACAATATAAATCACACTCACATTCATACATATAATTGTTGCTTAAAGCTTAATACGATAGAAGCATGTTTACAGAAGAATTGCAATATGTAAAACAATGACAATACAGGACAACTTTTTACTTTTATTTTTACAAACGAATTTTTACAAATACAAACTAGACCATACAACTAATACAAATATTTGAAATGTATATAATGAGTTAGTTGTAAATTATTATAATTTTTACTTCTCAATATACACATAAACAAATCCCTTATACAGAAACATTTATTCTAATTTTCTCAGGAAGAAAACAGAAAAAAAGATAGTTAGAAGGAAATTGAATACTGAAAATCGGGATAAATTTTATCCAACCAAGCCAACTAATTAATTATGTAATATAGATAATATAACATGAATATATAATGTATGAATCAATGATAATAAATAAAATGTAAAAAAAAAATAGAAAACATCGTTGGTCCTTTTGGCCTGGGAAAGATAAATAACCTTGGTGAAAGATTAGTGGAATGGTGCAAAGAACATAACCTCTTCATATCAAATACATGTTTCCAGAACCACACAAGAAGACGATGGACATGGAGTAGTCCAGGAGACAGAACAAGAAACCAAATCGACTACATATGAAAACTAAATAGCATATAAGTATCACAATGAATCCTCTTGACGATGTAGTTAATCCATTTAATACAAGTGAATGGTCTAATAATAGTAGCTTAAATTTCAACTAACACAAACTTTATGACGTTAATCTAGTTACAAATCATATAAATTAATTATAACACAAACTTCATCACGTTAATTCAGATTAACTGGGATAACTGTAATTCCCATAATCCAAATGAATCTCTTAAATTAATGTACGTTAGAGTACAATTTTATTACACATGTAATAAGGTATTGGTATTCCACAAAGTATGACTAAGGGAATACTATACGTTAATGTTTGACTTGTTAGCTTCGGATCTCACACAGACACACGTGTTGACATCTATTTGAACTAATATCCGCCATCTTGGATGACCTTATTGCTTCACTTCATAGCGTTTTGTAAAATGTCTAGATTGAGAAGCTTTTTTTTGTTTTAAATCTTCCTTGCGTGATAACTCAATTTTTCATGATCAACGAGTGATCTCAAAGAAATTCATAAAACAGCTCTCAACGTTCCACGTAGTCCAAATATACAAATATAATATTGAAACATTTTTTTAATGCCAGCGTCGACACCTCTGAAAAGTGCAATGTGGGTTCAGATGTAGAGCGCCACGTGCACCCAGCTTTTTGTTGCTTTTTGCGCCGCCTATGTATTTACTGACTTTTACAATTCTTGCTGCAGTGTCTCCGTTTCCTGTTTTCATGAGTATGGCTTCATAAAATGTTTATTACAGCTTGAATATTATTTTCCTGAATCATTGTTCACTTTCTGCAATCTACGGGCAAGTTATATGTTTGAGTAGAGCTTTAGTCGAGCTCTTTCCAATGGCATTATTATTACCATGCTGGCTTGTTAAATTTTTCTTCTGACTATTGACATTTACATAATTTTAATTGTTCACATTGAATATAATAATACTTCAAAAGGTTTCCACTGCCACCATTGTAATTGATTATATTTTAATTACTTCAGAGGCTAATACAATCTTGAGTTAAGCTATACTTTGTTTCTTAAATGGTTTTTTCACATCACGTATAATAAACTTGATAAAGAGAATCTTTGCAGCGATACACATATATTTTATTATTACTCACAATTGAAAGAACAGATAAAAATGTCCAGTACATCCAAGATATATGAAATACAAACACAAGTTCATGTTAATATTGAAGTATTGTACTATCTAGTCTAAATTATTACACAGCCATTTACTTCTACACTTCTGCTCCTACTGATCCTGTCTTCTAAAATCACATGACCAAGTAAACCCCCAGCTCATGACAAATCATGTTCAACAAACACACACTTCCAAAATGAACACAGTTCACAACAACAAAATAACTATCATCTATGGTCCAAGAGGAATCAGCCCCACAAAACACACCAACCACTATCTGTATCACTTCCCCTTCACCACACATCATTTTCAATCACTAACATAAAAATACATTAAAATATCGATGACCAAATTTCTCTTAATGTATTATCAGACAGAAAATATTAGTATTATAATTGTGTATCTACTGAAATTCAGGAAAGATCATTAATTTTATAATATAAGTATACATAAATGGATAAATAAAGCATTATTTATTTATTTAGACGATATTTTGTAATTGTATTAATTTACATTACAGACGCTCCTTCTATAAAGAAGATTATTGCCTCCTATGCTCATCCGTAGACTGAGTCTAGTCTTGCATTTCTGTAGGACTACATCTGTAATATAGAAGCCGTGGAGTATTTGTCTCCTCACAAATAACATTAGAACAGGACAGAACAGGTATTAACGTGTAGTCGATATAGAACGATAAATAATAAATACTATTTTAACACTAAAACTCATTGCACTTAATATACAACAAGCTATTAATACCAACAAAGACTAAATGTATGGCATGAATTCAAGACACAGTTATAGAAAGAGTTAAAATGTCATTCCATAGGGCATGGATTTAAATCTAGGTTAATACATCTTTGGTACTAGAAAATATTAGGATTGTTTCTATATCTTAAAACTATTTAAATATATTTAAAAAAAAATTAATATACGTGATCATATAATATATATAGTAGTATAGTATATCATCTAGACAATCTTAATGCACTGTGCCCGCATCAATATGGCTTCAGGAAAAAACAGATCATGTGAGACTCAATTAATAGGCTTAATAGATGACTTGTCTAAGGGACTAGATAATAACAACCAGATTGATGCTATATTGCTAGATTTTTCAAAAGCATTCGATCAAGTTCATCATTCTAGTCTACTAAAAGAACTTAAATATTTTGCCATCTCTGGTCCCTTACATCAGTGGATTCAGGACTTACTTATAGGCAGAGAACAAACAGTGATAATAAATGGCTCTAAATCATCACTGATAACCGTAAACTCAGAAGTTCCACAAGGAACTGTTCTTGGACCTCTACTAATTCTAATTTATATTAATGATCTACCAAATTGCATCAACACAGGAAAAAAAGTAAGCTTTTTCGCCGATGATTGCATAATTTATAGAATGATAAAGACAGGAAAAGATTGTGAACTTCTACAAAAAGACCTAGATGAACTACGAAAATGGGAATCAAACTGGATTATGTCTCTTCACCCTGAAAAATGGCAACTAATAAGGGTATCCAAGAAAAAGAAACAAAAAATAGCAAACTACTTCATTCATGGTAAAGAACTAACTCAAACTAACAATGCTAAGTATCTAGGAGTAATAATAAATGATAAGTTATCTTGGAACCCCCATATTGATGTAGTCATTAAAAAATCAAACAAAACATTAGGATTCATAAATAGGAACTTGTACAAATATAATAAGAATATAAAACTACAATTCTATCTCACTTTAGTTAGGCCTATACTAGAATATGTAGCATCTGTATAAGACCCATCAACTAAAGAAAACATTAAAAAATTAGAACAAATTCAAAAAAGAGCTGCAAGGTTTATAACTAGTGAATATTCCCAATTAACAAGAGTAACACCATTAGTCAAATCACTAAACCTAGAAACAATAGAGGACAGAAGGGCAACGAATAAAGTAGTAGTAATACATAAGGAATAAATTATAATTTAGAAATACAACCCAATAACAACCTGTTGCAAAGTTCAGATAAACATAAAGACAAAAACACATTCCTTGTCCCTTATGCAAGAACAAATGCATCTAAGTACTCTTTCTTCCCGAGTTGCATTTGCCATGGAATGGGTTACCTGAACAAACCAGAAAACCAGTAACTTAAAATAATTTAAAACATTAATAAAAATGCAAGACTAGACTCGGACTATTGATGAGCGTAGGACGCAATAATCTTCTTTATAAAAGGAGCGTCTGTAATGTATAAGATAAAATTAATAGGAAATGAAACATAGCTAGACTTGTATTAATTACTTTTTTTTAAGCGTTGTGGAAATCAAAATTGCCTTTAGGTATTATTTGGCCTAAATTTTAAAATTGTTATTTTCTGAATAAGTGAAGTTTAGTGGTTAATAGTTGTACTTTAGAGAAAAATTATTGTGGTTTTAGTTTAAATATTAGCATCAATCGAATTATATTTTAATTTAATTTGTTCCAAACAATGACTGACTTAATAGTTCAATAGGCATTATTTATATGAGAGATACATTTTAATCAATAAAATATTTAAAATACAATTTCTTTCCACTTTCATAAAAAATAAACTTTATATAACATTAAAAATGGTAATTGTATTTATACGAGTGTATTAAGAATGAGTGAAGAAAGCTGTTGAATCTATTTAAGTAAAATATTGTGCCAATACTGTTTCTATAACCAAGGTAAATGTACACAGCCATCATATTCCTGGATAGATAAGCCGGTGATTGGTAGACATCGGGTGTCCTGGGGGAGGGAGCCACGTTCCACAACAAACATAATCCGTTGGGAGCATGTGAAATTTCGCACCCTATTTGCCACAATATAAGCCTATATATATGTAGATTGCTGTTCTAGGATGTGTTTTGAGCTTTATTTAGTTTAATATATTTTCTTTGTAATTAACTACTTTTTGGATCAGGACTCAACCGTTTTAGTTAAATAATTTACTTTAGGATTTATGTTACGAAATGTACGGTAAATAATATTAGTAGTTAGAAAATGTATTATAGTTTGTAAATATATATAGTTTAGTGTAGTAATAATGTTTAGTTATTGATAAATCTTTGTTTTAGATCTATAATTAAATTTGACCATCCAAACGTAATATTTGCATGACTCGATTCGCATCGGTTAAATGAATCTGATTGGTCTGTTGTAATGGCTCAATGAGTCCTAAGGGGCTATTTAAATTCCAATTAGTCAGTTGTTAATCCCTTTTTTTCGTGGTGTTCGAAAATGTTATATTTTTAAGTCCGGTAGGATAAAAACCGCCTATTGTTGATCTCTTTTACGATAGTGTAAAAGTCTTTTACTTTTTCGGTATTTGATAGATTTGCTATGACGTGCTGAGGTTGTGTGGATTGGATATGTTGAGGTTCATGTGAGGTTTATAGTTTATAGTTTTTTGGTAGAGATTTAAGATGTGAGTTTAATCGAGATAGTGATTTAGAAGTAGTGTTTATGAATTTAGTTGTTGATTATTGATGATTAGGGCCTTTAAATAAACATGTTTTGTGTTGCCTTTAAATAGATGTTTGTTGATTTAGTAGTTAGATTCAATGTTATAGTTGTTGGTGCTGTTTATGTTTTTCGTGACTTAGTTTAGCTTGTAAGAGCTTAGCTTATAGTTTACAGTTATAGCTTTTATAGTAGGTAGCTAATAACCTCTCTGTCACAAACGAAACGCACATATACTACGCATTCCCTCCCAAATGTATAAGTATGTATATTATATAATGTATAAACGTTTAAAGTCTTATGTGTTAAAAGCCTTTCCCTTGTTCGCCTTATGTATATAATGTAATATGTGTTATGCAATATTATAACACAAAACTAATAACTCGCTCGCCACCCATACACACACACATATATATATATATATATATATATATATATATATATATATATATATATATATATATATATATATATATTGTTACGAAAGTAGTTTTATTTCCATAATTATATTGGTTCTATTATTATTAATAAAAGTTAAAAAGAAATAATCTTAAACCCGAAATGTTTCCGTGTTAGGAATAAAACATGTATATGTCTAGACACTACGTCATAGCATTAAAATGCGTCATACGCACGAGGGTTGAAGATCGTTAGAGTTCTAGCTTGGGCGCTATTGTGTGAGGACTGTTCTTGGCCACTTTCTTAAAAGATACGTTAAAACGGCTTAATACTATATAAAAGAATCTCAACTGATTTACGTTTCATCCTATACTATTGGTACCTGTATTCTGTGTTGCTGTTATATTCATAATTTCAACTTGTTGGAATAAAATTTTTTTAACATATTTAAACAGGATTGTGGATTTCCTCTATATTAAGGTATAGTTAGGCCTACCTAATTCATTTAATAAGAACTTACAACACATCCTACGATCCAAATAAATATCAAATCTACTACAATAACACCAATACTAATTCGTTAACAACCTTGTGAGATCCAAGAGGGATGTGAATCAAAAGAATGTATAAATATTACATTTCTAAAATATTATTATACGTCAGTAGCTGATTTCGCACGTGACAATATATATATATATATATATATGTGTGTGTGTGTGTGTGTGTGTGTGTTTATATTATAACTGGAAGAAAAACTAGCTTTCTTGATTACTTGTAAAATAGTTGTAAAACTGATTTAAGTAATGATAATATTATTTTACCTTTCTCGTCAAATCGACGTCCATTTTTTACAGCGATTTCAGTGCAGCTAAAAAAATCTAAGATGATTATTTATACATTGTAATTTAGCAATCAATCATTAAATTGTTTTTATAAAAGTAATTGAAGTCCAATTTAAATCAATAAATTTATCATCATCATCAACCTCTTGACCGTTGTGGTCGATGGGAGCGAATGGAATGTTATGGACGTCTCTATGATGACTATTATTACGACTCGTTAAATCGGATTCAATGAATATAGTTGTATCTTTATTATAAGTCTCTAGATTCTGCTAATCTGTAGCCCAAGCTAGGGGTTCCTTGACTGACAGGTCTATGCAGCAATGTAGTTATATTCGTGATAATTATCTTCAAAACCTTTCTCAACAATGATAGATCAAACAACTCCAGTTGTTGAATAAACAATTTTATTTAAATTGTAGACTCAATATAAACGATCAATAAATGCATCAACGGATGGCCACATAAGTATCAATAAAATGACATGAAATATACAATCATTAATATAGCGACTTCACTCTACAAACTTTCAAACTGAACTAACTTTAAGGAGGTGGGGACTTTACAAAGAAAACTATCATCGAAGATTCTACAGGGTCTTAATACGCATTTTAACCTCTTTCTCTATAAAATACTACGATCCAGAATTATCCTCCAATTTCCACGGGGTTGGACGAATTATTTTATTTAAACTGCCCTCAGGGCACAAAGGTCAAACCTTGGTCGCCTTAGACTCTGATACGCACTTGTTAAGAGGTCAATGCCTTACTACGTCATTCATTTATGACCGATATTCGTAACACCACCACCCTTCGAAAGTTTTATAATTATTTCTTTTACATTTTAACAATACTAAAATGTAAATTTTAAGGAATAATTATAAAAGAAAATATTCCGGGGAAAACAATACAGTTCAATTGGCTATCCCAATAATTCAATCGAACTGATAACAATAACATATAATATATGAAATATAAGTTAATGTTATCAAAATGGCTTAACTACAGTCATTCAATCATTCAGTTTTTAATTCAAAACAACGGACAATTAAATTGTTTATCTAAATCTTGTATACAAGAAAAATACATAGGGATAAATATTATACAATTTAATAATTTCCATTCCATTAACATTCCACGTTAATAAAAACTCTCGCGTCTATTTATTTATAAACAAATATCTTTTACATTTGTAATTAAACAACAAGAAAAAAAATCACTTAATGTCTATTATTACACGACTTATTTTTCATAAGGAGAAAAAAACCTTTTATTGAAGAACACTAGGCTTGACCTAATTACACAACAACACGATCATCGCCTCGACAATAATTTTTTTTTCAAGCCTGTAGGCTGACTAACAGTAGACAACGGTCTGTGACGGGACACAGAAATTGAGGTCAATTCCGCACTCTCTTTCTCTCTCTTTTTTTTTCTCTCTCATTTCCAATTGATTTTAACAATGTTGACATGGCTATGCAAATTTTTACCCCATCACAGCTTAGGTCAAAAATTGCTACGCGATTAAAAAGTTATCTTTTTAATTATCATTATTTCACAACTATTATCTCAAAATTACATTCATTTATGTTATTATTTTAAGAAAATGAAACATGGTCTGTTCACGAATTAAAATAGTTTATAGACAATTTCATTCAAAATAATTCAATCTTTCATTTTACCATGACATTTCTACGTCATTATTTTCTTTTTAAAAGAGTTCACAGCAGTTTTAAATTGAAACATTCCATCTTTCATGCAGACATGGATTTACTTGAAACAAATTTGGTTAATTTACTTAATTAACTATCAATCAAAGCAGATTATATTATCTTCATACAATCTTAGTACTAAACAGTAAGTACTTATTTTCTTTAGATTACATTAAAGACATTTCAAATACAATATTATTGAAGTACAAAAGATAAAAGAGCATAGGCTATATTTTTTTCAGACAGAAATCAATTTAACAATTTTTACAAAACAATTGCTGGTCTAAATGGTTCCATATCCAATCTTTTCATTTATGGTTAGGTTAGAATCCATTGCTCTTGTCCATTCCATAAAGGTTTTATTCATAGGTTCTAGGTTCTCCTGTTCCTCACAGTGTTCAGGTCTACCCAGTCTTTTGCTTGTCAATACAATTCATTCAATCTATTTTAACTAATACAAAAAAAAAAAGATTAGTTTTACAATCTTGACATGAAATCCTGAATTAATCATATATTTGTTGAACTTTGGTATGTCAACATTATAAATTCTCAACCATGAAATTCTCAACCATTCTGGTTAACAGTGTCAAGTCAGTGGCACATCCTATATTTATACAAAACAAGGATAAGTTTTAGATTAGTTTCAACTTCTGATCTGCTTTTCATGTAACAGTATCCTAAAAGTGAAAAAATCATATATAATACATTTCTTGGAATTCTTGTTAGTCATAGTTCTGTCTTGCAGCAACTATTTTTACCCTACATTATCATACATTCAATGATAATAGAATAAATGAATAAATTCACATAGAAGAAATTTGCATCCTGACTCAGTGCAATTATTTCAACAACAGTACATGATGAAATAAATTTCCATAGTACAATCATAAACATTTCTCAATACTTTAGTGATAGAAAAATTCTCTTTTCTCAAAACCATTTACATCTTTTTCAATCAAATTATCCTCTCTGCCAAATGTTTCAATTATCATTTCCAGAGATTCTCAAACATATCTTATAATCAGTCCACATTTATAATGTCCTCTGATTTAGAAACCAATTCTGCGGATAAAACTGATCTTTTTCTCTTATAGCAATTATTTTAAATGCTCAACCTAACAAGTTTGTTTAGAAATATCACACTATAATGATATCTGCTTTAACAATACTTTTACTCAGTCCTTTCTCATCACAAGTAAGGGATTTAGTTTTAAAATAGTAAGTTTGGTAACTAACTATCAGTGAATTTGTCATTCAATTCATCCTGTACTCCAGCATGAATTTTACAAATATAAGTAACAATGTTAACAACATCAAGCTTATTCCAATTGTTTTCAGAAGGTAAGGCTTTATCATTTTCAAATGATATAATATTTTTGCCTTGCTTTCATCACACAACAATGGCAACTGCATGTGAGCAGTGTACAATTTTTTTCTAACAAAAACAGTTATGTTAGACAAAAAATGTATGTACTTATCTAGGTACTTGCTCAGCCCAAGGAGATCCAATTCGGTCTGCCATGCTTCTTGAAGTAGTTTGAGTGGTCCTCGGACAGTGGGTCCAAAGATTGGTCCATAGGCTCCTCGACTTTCCGGATAGGATTCAGTTGACATCTCCTGCTTCGTGCATACGTTCATTGGGACTGGATTGAAGAATTCCGGGGCGAAGTTGTTCCTTCGATCTGTCGGTATGGATTGTGGTAACCCATAGCTTTTGATAGTTTCGGTCCAGCTCTCCGCACTCGTTCCTTCAGTGATGCTCCTCAAATCTTCATCTATACCGGCAACTGCAGGTTTGCATTTTTGTTTGAGCATGCTGTGGTCTATATGTTCATAGACAACATTAGTAGGAGTTTCTTCCTCGTCGACAGCTTTCTCATGTAGCTGTAGCAACTCTGGGTCTACTTTCTGCTCAGCAATCATTTCATTTTGTGATGACTTCTTTGATTGTTCATTTCCTTTCGGACAATCATGAATCATGGATAAAAAAATAGTATCAAGTTCCACTTCTTCTTCCTCTTTCTTCTCTCGTGGGATAATTTCTTCTTTCTTTTTCTTTTCTTGTGAGATAGTTTCTTCTTTCTTTTTCTGTGGTGTCATACCCTTTATGACATCACCTACAGGATAAAGTTCTTTTTCTTTTCCTGTCTCCACAATAGGACTAGGGTCTGGATTTTCCTTCACAATCAGTTCAGGTCTCACCCTCCCTTTCGCCAAATCATTTGCTAGGATAACGGATATGCCCTCAACAGGAAGTTTTGATATTACTCCAACAGTCACATATCCTGTTACCAAGTCAGATGCGAGGTATATCCGATGCAGAGGTATTTCTTCTTTTTATTCAAAACCTCTCAATAGGACAGTCTGTCCTGTCAATGTATTAACATTTAATGGTAATACATCTTTAAGCAGCAGGGTTAATGATGCTCCTGTGTCTCGTAATATGTTTACGGACTTCAGTGGTCCTTCCTTTTGTAAGGCTACACAACCTTCACTAATGAACGGTTGAAAACTGCACAGGGTCTCTGTGTCAATTTTATTCTTCCCTTGACCATGACTTTCGGGTGTTTTTTCATCTTTCGATGACTTCAGACTCTTGTTCGAGTCAAAAGTACTTTGGTCTACTTTTTCGTCTTTGTGGACTTGGACAACCAATCCAATAGTAGCCATTATGTATTTATAATCAGGATATTTATCCTCATTGTCTTCAGTTGTAGATTTCTCTACCTTCTGACTTTTGCTCTCAGGCAAATCCACCCTCAGTGTTTCTGGTTTAGAAGAATCTCTCTTCGAATTCAGTTCGTTTGTATTTTCGCTTTCTTGTACATTTTGTATTGGTTTATGGCTTGCACACATGACCACTTTGTTAGGTCTTTTATCTTTCCTTATGCTCCAACAGTCTTCAATGCTATGTCCTGTTCTCTTACAAAAAGTACATTGGACGTTTTTGTTGACAGGTTTCTTATGAACATCATTTTGTTTCACAAAATGCTCCTTTTCACGATGTTGTTGTTGTGTGTTTTCTGCTGGCCGTTGTGTCCTATTAAAATTCTTTTCACCAGCGGTTCTATGACACAGTGTGTATTTCTCCGCTAAATCAGCAACCTTATGTGGGTCAGTGATGTCACGCTCGGATAAATACATTCTTACATCCGGCCTCACTTTGTTAATAAAATCTTCTAAAAGAATGATATCTTTCATTTCTTTTAAGGTGGAGATATTTCTGGATTTTATCCACTGATCCATTAACTTTTCTTCTGCTCGAAGGAAGTCTAAGTGTGTTTGGTAAGGGGACATTGTGTACTGACGAAACCTTTTTCGATAACTTTCCGGTATTTGGTTATAGGCTTTAAGTACAGTGTCTTTAATGACTTCATAATCATTTAATTTTTCCTGTTTTAACAATAGAACACAATCTCTTGCCCTTCCCTGAGTAAAAGCTGTTCTAACTAATATTCCCCATTTATCTTCTGGGAACTTAAAATCTCTGCAAGAAATTTCAAAGGTCTGGAAGAAATTAGCTATTTAACTTTCTTTATCAATGTAGGTAGGGACTAGCTTTTTCCATCTGGCCATCTCTACATCATTATGAGATTCTTTTTTAGTAGCTCCTATCTTTGCTAATTCTATTCCTTCCTGACTTTCTAGACGTTTCTGTTCCATCTCAAGACGTTTTTGTTCCATCTCATTATCAAGACGTTTTTGTTCCATCTCAAGCCTTTTTTCTTCTCGTTTATCTTCCATTTCCATCCTTTTCATTTCTAGTTGAAATCGCAACTGTTCGGACATCTGACCTTCAACTTGATATCCCTCCGCGCTTGATTCTACTTTCAACTTTCCACTCGCAATCAACACATCTTTTATCTGCTGTGTCAACACAATTCTGGATGGTGTAGTCTCAGTAACTTCTATCTTCAAGATCTCAGCGATCTCTTTTAACTTCTTTATGGATAAAGTTTTCAAAACTTCTTCTTCTGGATTTTCAATAAATTCCATTCTTTAGTTAATTTTTTTTTTTAAAGTAGTAAATTTCCAACTTACGTTTTTCCAATCGGAAGAATGAATTCAGCGTTATTAGGCTTGCTCAGTAGGTCACGGCTTTACACACAACACAACACAACTTGAATATATGCTTCACTATACAACTATATCGGACGAAGCCCGCAAATTTGTTATGGACGTCTCTATGATGACTATTATTACGACTCGTTAAATCGGATTCAATGAATATAGTTGTATCTTTATTAGAAGTCTCTAGATTCTGCTAATCTGTAGCCCAAGCTAGGGGTTCCTTGACTGACAGGTCTATGCAGCAATGTAGTTATAATCGTGATAATTATCTTCAACACCTTTCTCAACAATGATAGATCAAACAACTCCAGTTGTTGAATAAACAATTTTATTTAAATTGTAGACTCAATATAAACGATCAATAAATGCATCAACGGATGGCCACATAAGTATCAATAAAATGACATGAAATATACAAGCATTAATATAGCGACTTCACTCTACAAACTTTCAAACTGAACTAACTTTAAGGAGGTGGGGACTTTACAAAGAAAACTATCATCGAAGATTCTACAGGGTCTTAATACGCATTTTAACCTCTTTCTCTATAAAATACTACGATCCAGAATTATCTTCCAATTTCCACGGGGTTGGACGAATTATTTTATTTAAACTGCCCTCAGGGCACAAAGGTCAAACCTTGGTCGCCTTGGACTCTGATACGCACTTGTTAAGAGGTCAATGCCTTACTACGTCATTCATTTATGACCGATATTCGTAACACTAAGCAGTCAACTTTCTCCACTTTTACCTATCTAGAGCGGTTGTCAGATGCAGCCCAGTCCAACACTTTACATTGTCGAACCGGCACCTCCGCGGACGTGACTTTCCGACGTCTACCTTATACAGAGCCCTGGAGGATTGTTTTTTGGCAGGTTATTATGTCGCAACACGTGACCGAGCCATGTCAGTTTGCCCCTTTGATTGTTGACATAATTTTGTCTACACGGCCTGCTTTTGTGGATATACTGTCCCACACATATGCATTAGTTCTGTGTTCTACGTAGGCGATTTAAAGTATTTTTTCTCGTGCATTTATTTATTTGTGAATGCCTGCAACTTGTCTTTAATTGCTGCTGGCAGTGTCCAGGTCTCACATCCATACAGAACAATGGTTTTGACAAGGGCTCTGAAAAGTTTTGTTGGTAGACTAATGATTTTGCTGGTCCAGATTCTGTTTAATCTAGCCAGTACCACCATTGCAGTCCCAATCCTAGCTAGAATTTCTGACTCACATCTTCCGTCTACGGATATGATCGCTCCTAGATATTTAAAATTCGTCCAATTGTTGTTGGTTCAATACGATGTTTACGCATCTGGCGTCTGTGGGGTTGATAATTATTTTACTATTTTCTGTGATTTCCATACCCTATGCCCTTGCAAAGGAATTTATAATGATGTTTAAAAACGAAAATCAAAGAAATCCCAAAAAAAGGACTTTATGATTAAAGGAAAAAATATTTCTAAAGTAAATTAATGATAACCTCTGGAGTATTTAAAAGAGTAAAGAAACAATTATTTGTTTACATAAAAAACACCTGCTCAAAAAGTTACATTCTTCTTTTTTTTTTAAATTTATTGTGTATAGCACACTACCTTTAAATGCAATAGCTCTAACAATTTCCTTGTCTTTTGTCTTTAAAGTTTCATTAGCAGTACCTATGGGTTATTAAATAAAGCTCATTAGAAATTATAATATTATATCTCTGGAATTTCATTGCAAGGTCAAATGATAGCTTAACAATTTAAAACTATATATTTGATCTAAAACATATTATGCATGAAAAATATGTTTTAAATTGACAAACAAACCTATTTCTTCGTTTAGCTTAACAATTTCTGCTTTCAAACATTTGACAGCTTGAGCTGAGAATAAAACAAAATACAAAATAAAATATTTAAATATGATTAGATCTTATAGACCAAAGTTACTCAACACTAAATTAAAAATAAAGGGAGTAGAAATAAACAAGAAAACCGTAAAAACGAAGTTTTTATTATACTCCCTTTATTTGCAAACCATGTGTTTAATGTATTGAACAAATAAGTAATATCATACTTTATGAATTTCAAAACTAAAAATTCCAATTGGTAATGTACGGCTTGCAGTAAATACAACACTACAAAACAACAATTTCGAATCGGTAATGTCGGCAAATACATATCTAATTATAACGATTGCGCATTTTTTTTAATGTGTGAAGCATACTTTTTTTTTTTACCTTTGCGCCGAAAAACTATAAAAAGCTGCACAGGCATATCTCTTATACTTTCCTTTTAAGAAATGAATATTTTAATAAGTGTAGTATTATTAAGTTGTTTTAACTGCAAATTTGATAGGATGTATTGTTAGGCGCCACAAGTCTGTTATCCAAATTTCAGCTCGATCGAACCACGGGAAGTGGTAGAAAAATCGAAGCCAATTTTTTGCATTGCAGACAGACAGACAGACATAAAATGCAACTTAAAATAAAGGGAGTAAAAAAAAAAAAGTATTTCATTAGGTTAAACTGCTTGCGGTCCTATGGTTATAAAATAACATTGCTTCTGAATAAATGTACCATTTTAAAGTTTGACTTATTTCCTCATTCAGTTCTGCACACTAAAGTTATTCTCGTGAAATTCAAATATTATAAAATCTATTTGACTACTACTTTCTACATATTAACCCGAGGAAATAGCTTCTACCTAAGATCGCACTGATGAGAATGATTTAGCCCATATTTGACATTTGCACTCTCCCAGAGTGCAATGGCATGCTTCCAATTTTGTTAGCTTGCAGAAAGCCTTTTATAATAATATAATTAAAATAATGAGCTTTTTTCTTTTCTGGACTTTTTAAAAATGTTATTTATCATCTTAAAAGTGATTTCCAGTGCTTTTTTTTTGTAGCTCGCCTTTTAAAACGACAGCTTAAAAAAAATAATTTCTTCTACTTCAAACAGGAAAGTGTAAACAAAAATTATTTCTTAATGAGGGTAAAATAAATGTTTTTAGATACTGTAATATATTCTGAATCTCATTAATATGCAACTGTTACTTGAATAAAAAAAATTCCATTTAACTTCATACTGAAATATAAATGCACTCCATGAGAGTGCTGGGACACGAGAGAGGTACGGGGTTTTTAAGAGAAATGCACTCTGAGGGAGTGCAAATGTCAAATATAGTATCAAAATATGCCTATATTTCTTCATATCTTTATGAAATAAACAATTGTGACGCTTTTACTATGTGTTACGAATCTCGGTCATAAATGAATGACGTAGTAAGGCATTGACCTCTTAACAAGTGCGTATCAGAGTCCAAAGCGACCAAGGTTTGACCTTTATGCCCTGAGGGCAGTTTAAATAAAATAATTCGTTCAAATCCCGTGGAAATTGGAGGATAATTCTGGAACGCAGTATTATATAGAGAAAGAGGTTAAAATGCGTATTAAGACCCTGTAGAATCTTCGATGATAGTTTTCTTTGAAAAGTCCCGACCTCCTTAAAGTTAGTTCAGTTCAGAAGTTTGTCGAGTGAAGTCGCTATATTCATTTGTATATAATATGCCATTTATTTTGAAATACTTATGTTGCCATCAGTTGATGAAGTTTATTGATCGTTTATATTGAGTCTACAATTTAAATAAAATTGTTTATTCAACAACTGGAGTTGTTTGATCTATCATTGTTGAGAAAGGTGTTGAAGATAATTATCACGAATATAACTACATTGCTGCATAGACCTGTCAGTCAAGGAACCCCTAGCTTGGGCTACAGATTAGCAGAATCTAGAGACTTCTAATAAAGATACAACTATATTCATTGAATCCGATTTAACGAGTCGTAATAATAGTCATCATCATATAGAGGGACATAATAGTTTGCGGGCTGCGTCCGATATAGTTGTATAGTGAAGCATATATTCAAGTTGTGTTGTGTTGTGTGTAAAGCCGTGACCTACTGAGCAAGCCTAATAACGCTGAATTCATTCTTCCGATTGGAAAAACGTAAGTTGGAAATTTACTACTTTAAAAATCTCTTAACTAAAGAATGGAATTTATTGAAAATCCAGAAGAAGAAGTTCTGAAAACTTTATCAATAAAGAAGTTAAAAGAGATCGCTGAGATCTTAAAAATAGAAGTTACTGAAACTACACCATCCAGAACTGTGTTGACACAGCAGATAAAAGATGTGTTGATTGCAAGTGGCAAGTTGAAAGTAGAATCAAGAGCGGAGGGATATCAAGTTGAAGGTCAGATGTCTGAACAGTTCCGATTTCAACTAGAAATGAAACGGCTTGAAATGGAAGAAAAACGTCTTGAGATGGAAGATAAGAAAAGTCAAAGAGAAAGTCAGGAAAGAATAGAGCTAGCGAAGATAGGAGCTACTAAAAAAGAATCTCATAATGATGTAGAGATGGCCAGATGGAAAAAGCTAGTCCCTACCTACATTGATAAAGAAAGTGAAATAGCTAATTTCTTCCAGACCTTTGAAATTTCTTGCAGGGATTTTAAGTTCCCAGAAGATAAATGGGGAATATTAGTAAGAACAGCTTTTACTCAGGGAAGGGCAAGAGATTGTGTTCTATTGTTAAAAGAGGAGCATTTAAATGATTATGAAGTCATTAAAGACACTGTACTTAAAGCCTATAACCAAATACCGGAAAGTTATCGGAAAAGGTTCCGTCAGTACACAATGTCCCCTTACCAAACACACTTAGACTTTCTTCGAGCAGAAGAAAAGTTAATGGACCAGTGGATAAAATCCAGAAATATCTCCACATTAAAAGAAATGAAAGATATCATTCTGTTAGAGGATTTTATTAACAAAGTGAGGCCGGATATAAGAATGTATTTATCCGAGCGTGATATCACTGACCCACATAAGGCTGCTGATTTAGCGGAACAGTATACATTGTGTCATAGGACAGCTGGTGAAAAGAATTTTAATAGGGCACAACGGCAAGCAGAAAACACACCACAACAACATCGTGAAAAAGAGCATTTTGTGAAACAAAATGATGTTAATAAAAGACCTGTCAACAAAAACGTCCAATGTACTTTTTGTAAAAGAACAGGACATAGCATTGAAGACTGTTGGAACATAAGGAAAGAAAAAGGACCTAATAAAGTGGTAATGTGCGTCAGACATGCACCAATACAGAATGTACAAGAAAGCGAAGATACAAACGAACTGAATTCGAAGAAAGATTCTTCTAAACCAGAAACACTGAGGGTGGATTTGCCTGAGAGCAAAAGTCAGAAGGTAGAGAAATCTACAACTGAAGATAATGAGGATAAATATCCTGATTATAAATACAGAATGGCTACTATTGGATTAATTGTCCAAGTCCACAGAGACGAGAAAGTAGACCAAAGTATTTTTGACTCGAACAAGAGTCTGAAGTCATCGAAAGATGAAAAAACACCCGAAAGTCATGGTCAAGGGAAGAATAAAATTGACACAGAGACCCTGTGCGGTTTTCAACCGTTCATTAGTGAAGGTTGTGTGGCCTTACAAAAGGAAGGACCACTGAAGTCCGTAAACATATTACGAGACACAGGAGCATCATTAACACTGCTGCTTAAAGATGTATTACCATTGAATGTGAATACATTGACAGGACAGACTGTCCTATTGAGAGGTTTTGAATGGAAAGAAGAAATACCTCTACATAGGATATACCTCACATCTGACTTGGTGACAGGATATGTGACAGTTGGAGTAATATCAAAACTTCCTGTTGAGGGCATATCCGTTATCCTAGCAAATGATTTGGCGAAAGGGAGGGTGAGACCTGAACTGATTGTAAAGGAAAATCCAGACCCTAGTCCTATTGTGGAGACAGGAAAAGAAAAAGAACTTTATCCTGTAGGTGATGTCATAAAAGGTATGACACCACAGAAAAAGAAAGAAAAAACTATCTCACAAGAAAAGGAAAAGAAAGAAGAAATTCTCCCACGAGAGAAGAAAGAGGAAGAAGAAGTGGAACTTGGTACTACTATTTTCTCCATGATTGAAGATTGTCCGAAAGGAAATGAACCATCAAAGAAGTCATCGCAAAATGAATTGATTGCTGAACAGAAAGTAGACACAGAGTTGCTACAGCTGCATGAGAGAGCTGTCGACGAGAAAGAAAGTCCTACTACTGATGTCTATGAACAGATAGACCACAGCATGAACAAACAACAATGCAAACCTGCAGTTGCCGGTACAGATGAAGATTGGAGGAGCATCACTGAAGAAACGAGTGCGGAGAGCTGGACCGAAACTACCAAAAGCTATGGGTTACCACAATCCATACCGACGGATCGAAGGACCAACTTCACCTCGGAACTCTTCAATCCAGTCCTAAAGAACTTATGCCTGGAGCAGGAGAGGTCAACTGAATCCCATCCGGAAAGTCGAGGAGCCTATGGACCAATCTTTGGACCCACTGTCCGAGGACCACTCAAACTACTTCCAGAGGAATGGCCGACCGAATTGGACCTCCTTGGGCTGAGCAAGTACCTAGATAAGTACATAAATTTTTTGTCTGACATAACTGTGTTTGTTAGAAAAAAATTGTACACTGCTCACATGCAGATGCCATTGTTGTGTGATGAAAGAAAGGCAAAAATATTATATCATTTGAAAATGATAAAGCCTTACCTTCTGAAAACAATTGGAATAAGCTTGATGTTGTTAACATTGTTACTCTTAATTGTAAAATTCATGCCTGGAATACAGGATGAATTGAATGTCAAATTCACTGATAGTTAGTTACCAAACTTACTATTTTAAAACTAAATCCCTTACTTGTGATGAAAAAGGAATGAGTAAAAGTATTGTTAGAGTAAATATCATTATAGTGTGATATTTCTAAACAAACTTGTTAGGTTGAGCATTTAAAATAATTGCTATAAGAGAAAAAGATCAGTTTTATCCGCATAATTGGTTTCTAAATCAGAGGACATTATAAATGTGGACTGATTATAAGATATGTTTGAGAATCTCTGGAAATGATAATTGAAACATTTGGCAGAGAGGATAATTTGATTGAAAAAGATGTAAATGGTTTTAAGAAAAGATAATTTTTCTATCACTAAAGTATTGAGAAATGTTTTATGATTGTACTATGGATTTATTTTATCATGTACTGTTGTTGAAATATTGCACTGAGTCAGGATGCAAATTTCTTCTATGTGAATTTATGCATTTGTTTTATTATCATTGAATGTATGATAATGTAGGGTAAAAATAGTTGCAGCAAGGCAGAACTATGACTAACAAGAATTCCAAGAAATGTATTATATATGATTTTTCACTTTTAGGATACTGTTACATGAAAAGCAGACCAAAAGTAGAAACTAATAAAACTTTGTATCCTTGTTTTGTAAAAATTTAGGATGTGCCACTGACTTGACACTGTAAACCAGAATGGTTGAGAATTTATAATGTTGACATACCAATGTTCAACAAATGTATTATTAATTAAGGATTTCATGTCAATATTGTAAAACTAATCTATTTTTTTCTGTATGAGTTAAAATAGATTGAATGAATTGTACTGACAAGCAAAAGATTGGGTAGACCTGAACACTGTGAAAGTAACAGGAGAACCTAGAACCTATGAATAAAACCTTTATGGAAAATGGAAAAGAGCAATGTACACCACTGAAAAGATTGGAAATGGAATGTTTTACCACACCAGTCAAAACAGCAGTTTGTTTTGTACATAAATTGTTACATTGATTTCTGTCTGAAAAAAAAAATTTAATAGTAGCCTATGCTTAACTCTTTTCTACTTCAATAATATTGTATTTGAAATGTCTTTGATGTAATCTAAAGAAAATAAGTACTTACTGTTTAGTACTAAGATTGTATGAAGATAATATAATCTGCTTTGATTGATAGTTAATTAAGTAAATTAACCAAATTTGTTTCAAGTAAATCCATGTCTGCATGAAAGTTGAATGTTTCAATGTTAACTCTTTTAAAAAGAAAATAAGGACGTCGAAAGGTCATGGTAAAATGAGAAATTGAAATATTTTTAATGATTTTTGCTATAAACTATTTTAATTCTGGAACAGACTATGTTTAATGTTATTAAAATAACATAAATGAATTTGATTTTGAGATGATAGATGTTAAAGAATGCTCATTTAATACGATAACTATTTAATCGCGTAGCAATTTTATTTGACCTCGGCTGTGATGAGGTAAAAATTTGCATAGCGATGTCAATATTGTTAGAATCAATTGAGAATGAGAGGGTGAAAAAAGGAATAGAGAGAGAGAGTGCGGAATTGACCTACATTTTGGGTCGCGACACAGACAGTTTGGCCTAATGTGTTAGTCAGCCTACCAGCATGTAAAAAAAAAAAATACTGTCTACACGAGCAATAATTTTTGTAACGTGTAATTAGGTCAGGTCTAGTATGTGTTCTATCAGAGCGTTTGTTTTTTTTTCTCCTTATGAAAAAATAAGTCGTATCTGAATAGACATTAAGTGATTTTTTCTTTTGTTGTATAATTACAAATTGTAAAAGATATTAGTTTATAATTAAATGGACGAGAGAGTTTTTATTGCAGTGGGATGTTCATGTAATAGAAATTATTAACTTGTATTATATTATATCTATTAAGAATGATTATGTATTTTTCTTGTATACAAGATTTAGATAAACAATTTAATTGTCCATTGTTTTGAATTAAAAATTGAATGATTGAATGACTGTAGTTAAGCCATTTGATAAGATGAACTTATATTGCATATATTATATGTTATTGTTATCAGTTCGATTGAATTATTGGGATTGCCAATTGAACTGTATTGTTTCCCCGGAATATTTTCTTTTATAATTATTCCTTAAAATTAACATTTTTAGTAGTTAAAATGTAAATGAAATAATTATAAAACTTTAGAAGGAGGGGGATGTTACGAATCTCGGTCATAAATGAATGACGTAGTAAGGCATTGACCTCTTAACAAGTGCGTATCAGAGTCCAAAGCGACCAAGGTTTGACCTTTATGCCCTGAGGGCAGTTTAAATAAAATAATTCGTTCAAATCCCGTGGAAATTGGAGGATAATTCTGGAACGCAGTATTATATAGAGAAAGAGGTTAAAATGCGTATTAAGACCCTGTAGAATCTTCGATGATAGTTTTCTTTGAAAAGTCCCGACCTCCTTAAAGTTAGTTCAGTTCAGAAGTTTGTCGAGTGAAGTCGCTATATTCATTTGTATATAATATGCCATTTATTTTGAAAGACTTATGTTGCCATCAGTTGATGAAGTTTATTGATCGTTTATATTGAGTCTACAATTTAAATAAAATTGTTTATTCAACAACTGGAGTTGTTTGATCTATCATTGTTGAGAAAGGTGTTGAAGATAATTATCACGAATATAACTACATTGCTGCATAGACCTGTCAGTCAAGGAACCCCTAGCTTGGGCTACAGATTAGCAGAATCTAGAGACTTCTAATAAAGATACAACTATATTCATTGAATCCGATTTAACGAGTCGTAATAATAGTCATCATCATATAGAGGGACATAATATATGCAACATACTGAATAGTTCAAATACATTTAATTAAATCAATAACAACATAAATATGATAAATCCTGTAGACTAATTATCTTTTGTAGTGTACGAAAACGTTATACAATGAACAATGTGTTAACAATGTTGGAAAGAGATGAGGGCATGATAAAATAATGTCACTGTTTATATAACACCACTTGATAATGGATTTGTAATGATGGTGACAGTAAGCATTAAGATGACCACTTGGATATTTTGTCCAGTCTTATGTGTGTACTGCTGAGCGGTAAGGATTCCTTGGACTAGGCGGTACTTTTGTTATTGACCTGATCTGCTAAATAGCTGAGCTTTCTTTCCACTTGACATTTGATAACTCCTTTCTCACTTGCATTGCAATGCTGCCAAGGGCGTTGGAGTCACTGGGACTATAAAACAGAAATGCCCCTTACAAGATGCGTCTATCTTTGTTGAAGGTATCGAGGTTCAATTGATTTTCAACTGGACACCAACCACAACTTACTTGTCGTTCAATGGAACGACAATTATTGCAACAAACTGCGATCCTGTTTTACCAGTAGGACTACCAGTAATAGAAATGGTCTCGTCAACAATGACAACACATCATGATTGATAAACCTGACCTAAACAGACAGTGCGATGCCACAATGTTAGGCGTGGATAAGGCTAACCAAAACATCAAAATTACACGTTCTGTAAGAACCAAAAAGTGGCGTTGGCCTTTTGTCTCTCATACCTTAGAAATTGCATTGTAGAATGCCTAGTTACTACACAGGAAAGTGAGGAAAGGGCATGCTGCTAAAGTTATTGATCCATTATCAAATGGTGTCTGCGTGTCAGCATGATGAACGGTTTTCCAAGGAATCCACAACCAACACCACATTTTTCTAGGGTCAGCGACAGAGAAAAGTTACATATGAATGGACAATTTTTCGATGACTCCAGTGTACAAAAAAGAATTGCAAAATGCCGTCGCAATACTAGAAAAATATGCCTGAAATATAAGGTTCGTCTTCGGTGCATTTGTTTCAACCTTTATTATGGAGTTGCTTATTGCCCATACACAATGATTAAGTAATTAGAGAAATCTCGATAGATATATATTAATTTTAAATAAAAATAAATCTTCATGCTTCAAGAAGAAGCCTAAAGAAAAGTACGTATTTAAAATGTTTTTTTTAGAAAAACAACAACAACAGTGTTTACGGTTAAATGTGGTTTACAATAAAATAAATTGGGATGAAACGTCAAACAATAAATAAATGCCTCTGTTCTGATATATCTCTTTCTTATGTTTTATTCTTCCAATACAAAAATAATTTATTCAATACGTTCAATCTCAAGCATGTAATGCATTTATCATTAGAAAATCCCGTACCCCATTCAGGTCCATTCCACTCCTCTAGAGTGCATTTCAACAAAATTACACGTACCCCATTCGTGTCCTTGCACTCTCCCTGAGTACCCCCCTGTAACTTTTAGGAAAAACAAAAAGCCAATCAAAACACATGTATGTACCGACGTTTTGTAGCATTCTACTAGAAAACACGCAAAAAACACATAAAAAGTAATTAGAATATATCCTTGGGCATTAATGGGTTAATGGTATTTAAGGGTTAATTGTTTGCTGACTTCTGTGGGTATTGTGGTTTTGGGGTTGTTAATGTGTGTTAAAATAAATAAAGTGTGTTTGTATATTATGTGTAGTGACAATGGTATTTGTTATTAAAAGAAGTCATAATATGAATGGATCTCAGGTAGGCCTATGCATGGTTTCCCCTGCACTTTCCTGAACGAAAGATAATACCATCTACACTCCTTTCGTTGGCATACTAATAAATAAAAACTGACGTTATAGTTTAATTTATAGGCTATATAGTATTTCAACAAAATAATATTGTATCTCTTCATATAATATGGGGCACTGTAGCAGAGCGAATCCTGATGCAGGGTAGGATTTTTTCCTGGGACTTGTGGGTGCCCATGAGTATACCCAGCTCTAATGGGTACCTGACAATAATTGTTATGTTTAGGTAAAGGCGGCTGGGCATTGTGCTGGCCACACATAACCTCGTATGCCGTTGCAACATAAACTGTTGAACGCTGCTTCACCAGCACTATGATCAATTTTGTCCGAATGGGTACTTTACTTACTCCAACTACTTACAAGCACAAGACATGCAAACATTTAATCTCAACCTATAAGCCGCTAATGACAATGAATTAGCCATTAGAATAACTTTTAAATAGGACTATCTGATATTCAAATTGGGTGGGCACCGACTATGAATCCTGGCATACTTGCCTTTTAACTTTTTCAATGAGAAGATACTAAATGAAAACGGCCAATGACTCATATAAATGAGCACCTAACGTAACCTTAGTATTACCATCTCATTTTTCCAGACCAATAATCGTCCTGGAGTCACCCTCGGTCCAATCATTGGCATTAAATCGTTCTGATCATTACCTGACATGCATTACTCTCACTTGTACCATTCACAATACCGATTTTGATACAGACCCTTCATTGCTTTTCTGCAAGATACAATTAATTCCAAAGAAGGTCTACCTCAACAAACTAGCAGGCACACCTTTATAGATGTCTGCAACACTTCTAGCCCGGGAAAGACAGAAGAGTTTACAATGTCATTTGCAAAGATCCAGAGTTTACAGAGAGATGGGATAGCAAAAGACAATGCACAGCACAGCATTGCCAGTTTTTTTGGACAGAAGCGGATCAAGAACGATGACTGTTTGATGCAAACATTGACAGATTCACTCTATCTATTGAAGAGCGGCGTGCTGCTTACTTAAGAAAGAAACACGTAGGTCTACCCAATAGATTAACATTAAGAGCATTCAGATATGCCAAAAACAAGGTTCAAAGACTGACCACGCAAAGTGCTTATGATTACTGACTACAATTAAGTTACAAACGTCTGACAACAAAGGTAACGTCATGGGCACATATGATGGCATCAAGAAAGCGTTGGACCATCCATAAAGGTTAAAACACCACTTAAACCTGCCAAAGCAGAGTTCATACATGACAAAACTAAACAAATGGAGCAAAAGGTGGAATACTATGATGACCTGTACTCCACATAAGTTTTTCAGTTACTCAGCCTTTCCACCGCCTTTCCTTATGATTAACATTTTTGAAATCTTAAAAAAAATCAAAGTCAAATACTTCCAGAAGCATTACCGGGGCAACAGTGGCTGGATAGCCGAACAAGACGAACTAATTAATTTCTAGAGCGAGCATTCCAAACAACAAGACGCTCGTGGGTCATTGGCTCTCACAGATGACTTCCAGAGTTTCAACAGTTCTAAAATAACCCCCTCCTACTACAACACGCCTATACACCATGGACATAAGTAAATATAAAGCTAAGTTAAAGAAAATAAAACATATTTACCACAGTCAGTTTGAAGTTTCTCATTGTTTTGTTCAGTTACTCTTATGGCCTCCGTGGCCTGATCTAAAGTAATAATAATGGTACGTTATTTGTAAATTTGAACAATTAAATCAAAGGTAATATGAAAAAATAGTCAGAAAAAATATATATATAAAATTATTGAAATGGAATGGGAAGAATTGTGCTTTATCGGAAGACTACAAACAGAAGACAAAGTATAATAGTTTTAATATTATTGATGTTTTAACTGTAGTGTTTCCATAATGAAAAGGCTTTTCTTTTAAATGCTAGTATTTTATTTCATTTCTAAATGCATGATAATAAGTTCAATATAAAAACTATATCTATTGAATGATTCTAAACAAATCCAACCTAGTTTCTCGATAAGCTGAAGTATGTTGTCATCTTTAGCTTTTATTTCCTCATCTTTAGCTTTTATTTCAACATCTTTAGCATTTAGCTCATCTTCTTTAGCTTTTATTTCAACATTTTTAGCTTTTATTTCAACATCTTTAGCTTTCATTTCCTCATCTATAGCTTTTATTTTCTCATCTTTAGCATTTAGTTCATCATCTTTAGCTTTTATTTCATCATCTTTAGCTTTTACTTCAACATCTTTAGCTTTTATTTCAACATCTTTAGCATTTAGTTCATCATCTTTAGCTTTTATTTCCTCATCTTTAGCTTTTATTTCCTCATCTTTAGCATTTATTTCATCATCTTTAGATTTTATTTCATCATCTTTAGCATTTATATCATCATCTTTAGCTTTTATTTCATCATCTTTAACATTTATTTCATCATCTTTAGATTTTATTTCATCATCTTTAGCTTTTATTTCATCATCTTTAGCTTTTATTTCATCATCTTTAACTTTTATTTCATCATCTTTAGCTTTTATTTCATCATCTTTAGCTTTTATTTCAACATCTTTAGCTTTTATTTCATCATCTTCAGCATTTATTTCATCATCTTTAGCTTTTATTTGATCAATAGCTCTACCTGCAAAAAAGCAAAATAGTCATACTTAAAAAAAAGGATTAATATTTAAATGGAACGAGACCATTAATGCCGTATATATCAAGTTTTATATAATGTCATGTAGTCTAAAAATGATTTTTTAGCACTAAATAACTGAGTAGTTTCTAAAATGAAAATTCTAACATGGTATAAATAAACCTAAGGTGGGGCGAAAGGCATAAGAAAGTAAGTAAGTAATAAACTATACTCATTCTGAGATGATCTTTAACGGCATTAGCCACGAATAAAAATAAAAATCATTCAAGGTCCTAAAACGTCCCACAATAGTCATTAACTATACAAAAAATCTGATTCACAAGACGTTAACTCCACACCCGAAGCAGCGTATTTCAATCCAGGTGATATACGAGTGATCTTTTTTTTGTATTTATATCTTTGTTTTCTTTATACATATAAAGTATTCAATGACGTGCTTCTTTAATCCAGGCCAAATATATATATATATATATATATATATATATATATATATATATATATATATATATTATTACATACCTCCTGTAGTATTAAATTTAAATTAAGTGGTCTCGTTTATGAGGTTGTAATAAATAACAAACAATATTAATTATTTGTAGCTAACTTAATTAATAAAAATTAAAATAATTTACTTAATAAAACTACACTTTAGACGATACCAATATTAAAACAATTTATTTACTAAGTCAAATTAATATCAAAAGAAAAATAGAAAAGAAAAATCAACTCACGAATATCCTTACAACAGAATAAAACAACAATGTAATAATGCGTACAGGTACATAAAAGATACAATACAGCTCTGACACTGATGCGCTTACAATATGCTTAAACCAAGACTCAAGATTACTACATCGATTTAAAAACGTCCCTTCTCTCACGCGAATCTTCTATATTTATACTATACATGTTAGAGATTTCTGTAATAAAAGTAGGCTAAGAATAACTCACAAAAATTGTCAACATCTCTTTCTAACATGTTCCAGACTGTGAAATAATTATCTAGGTACACTCTAGTAAACAACAATTATTGACGCAACAGTAGCAGTGTTCAACTAGAGGTCAGGACTAAGGCCCTGGCAGTGGTGCAGTTAGTTACATAGGAGGGAAACAAGATATAATCTAAACACATAACACCTCCCTCCTAAAAATAAAAAGTTTACATTTAGTAAGAAATGTAAATCTTTTTACAGCTTAATTAAAAATGTATAAGATACACTAAATATACTGTAGTAGTACATTAAACAGGATGTTACCGGATGTACAATAATAAACATAATAATATTTTTTTTAACAGCGGGATAATGTGTCAGCAATAACATTATCAATGCCTTTGATATGTTGAATACTTAGATTATATTCCTGTAAAAATAAACTCCATCTTAACAATCGTTGATTTTTACAACTCATTTTGTGTAAAAATGTTAAAGGATTGTGGTCAGTGAAAACCAGTACAGGTATATTTGAGCCCTTAACATAGAATTCAAATTGTTGAAGGGATAGGATAAGTCCTAAACATTCTTTTTCTACAGTAGAGTAATTTCTTTGATGAGTATTAAACTTCTTAGAAAAGAAACATATTGGATGGTCTATATGAAGATTGTCTTCCTGAAAAAAAACAGCACCCATCCCAATGTCACTGGCATCTACTGCTAATTTAAATTGTTTTTGAAATTTAGGAGCCAATAGAATGGGACATTGAGATAAGACCACTTTAAGTTGTTCAAAGGCTTTTTGACAAGAATCTGTCCATAGAAATTTAACATTCTTTTTCAACAGATTTGTTAAAGGATTGGCAATTATGGAAAAGTTTTGGCAAAACTTTCTATAATAACCAGCCATTCCCAAAAATCTTCTGAGTTGTTTTCTATTAGTGGGGGTAGGGAGTGCTTATATAGCTTCAACTTTAGCAGTAACAGGTTTTATATGACCCTGTCCTACAACATGACCCAAGTATTCTACATGAGCATGACAAAATTCACTCTTAATCAAATTAACAGTTAAATTGGCTTTTGACAATTTTTTCAAAAGAGATCTTAACTGCTCAACATGATGTGAAAAATCTTTGCTGCAAATAATAACATCATCAATGTAGGCATTGCAATTCTCCTGGTCAGCAATGAGGTTATTAATCATTCTTTGAAAAGTAGCAGGGGCATTTTTCATCCCAAAAGGCATAACCTTATATTGATACAACCCATCTGGTGTAACAAATGCTGATATTTCTTTGGCACAGTCTGATAGAGGTACCTGCCAATATCCTGATAATAAATCAATCATCTTGGTAATGTAGGTGGCATCACCAATACGATCAATAAGATTATCAATTCTAGGAATTGGAAAGGAATCAGATTTTGTAAAAGTATTTACTTTCCTATAATCTGTACAGAATCTAAATGTTTTGTCTGGTTTAGGGATCAAAACACAAGGTGAGCTCCAATTGCTTGAGCTTGGTTCAATAATGTCATTATCAAGCATATACTTTATTTCAGATCTAAGAACTTCTAACTTTTCAGGATTAACTCTATATGGGTTTTGCTTGACCGGAGTTGCATCACCAACATCAACATCATGTACAATTAAATTAGTCTTATTTGGTACATCAGGAAATATATTTTAAAAATCCTGAATTACATTTTCAATTACAATCTTCTCTGTCAGTGGCAGATGTGACAGCTTTTGATCTAAATTTTAAAGTATAAAAGAATTGGGCAATTTGTACGGACCAAATTTCTCCTTTACAATATCAGGAGGAACAACAGGGGTTACATTTAAATTACACTGTACCTGGTCAGATACATTCTTGCTATCTGTTTCTGAATTTCTACTGACATACTTCTTTAACATATTTTAATGGCAAAGTTGCCTTTTCTTTCTCCTGTCTGGAGTTTTAAAATTATAATTTAAATCATTGACTTTTGATTCTATCTCATATGGACCAAAGTATCTAGCTTGTAATGGTTGACCAGGTAAAGGTAAAAATTCAAAACCTTGTCCCCTGGGGCCAACAATCTAAATCTGGCCTTTTTATCATACCAGTTTTTCATTTTAGACTGGCTTTCCTTTAAATTTGTTTTGGCTAAATTACAGGCATCATAAAGTCTACTTTTAATTTTTAAGACATGGTCTAAAAGTCCCTCAGTGGGTGTCGGAGACATCCACATTTCTTTGAGATATTTTAAAGGACCGCGAACCGTATGGCCAAACACCAATTCAAACGGACTGAAGCCTAAAGACTCCTGGACGGCTTCACGGGCTGCAAACAGTAGCATGTGTATTCCTTCATCCCAGTTCTTCTCATGTTCATGGCAATAGGTTCTTATCATGTTCTTCAGGGTCTGATGGAAGCGTTCAAGGGCTCCCTGCGACTAAGGATGATATGCACTTGACATGCAGTGTTTAATGCCCAATTGGTCCATTACTTGTTTGAAAAGAGTGGCTTTGAAATTAGATCCTTGATCCGACTGTATGGACTTAGGTAGACCAAATAGAGTGAAGAGTTTTTTGAGTGCCCTGACAACGTTAGAAGCTTTAATGTTTCTCAAAGGAACTGCCTCCGGAAATCTTGTCGAAGCACACATAATGGTTAGTAGGTATTGATGACCTGCTTTTGTTTTTTGGAAGAGGTCCAACGCAGTCAATGATGACTCGACTGAAATGTTCTTCGAATGCTGGAATCGGCTTGAAAGGAGCTACAGGAATCGTTTGATTTGGCTTGCCAACCATTTGACAAGGGTGACACGATCTGCAGTATTCAATGACGTGCTTATTTAATCCAGGCCAAAAGAAGTGACTTGTTATCTTCTGATACGTCTTGTTGACGCCTAGATGACCCGACAGTGGAGAATCGTGTGCCATATTCAGAATGTCAGCACGATATTTCTCAGGCACAACAATTTGATGGACAAATCTCCAGTCTTCATCTGCAGATGCGTCTGGTGGTCGAAACTTTCTTAGAAGTACATCATCTTTGATGTAGTAACATATAGGTAATTCTTCAGCTTCTTGTGGTGACAAAGCGTTTTGTCGGAGTTTGTCTAACTCAGGATCCCTTTTCTGTTCCTCGATCAACTGTTCTCGAGTTGATACCGGCTTTTCTGAGATTGATATCGAATCTTCGTCGAGGTTGGAGAAGAATGTGGTCTCAAGGTCCACTTCAATGTTTGATTTATTTTTGGAAGTACTCCTTTCTTTGGAGATTTGTGAACTCATGGCTCTAGTTACCGCACATGCTGGATATAATTCTGGATCATCTTCCTCTTCAGGTGCAGATAGTTGAGGTTCATGAGTGACAATGGGTTCGGCGATAACCTTCCCACCAGCTAAGTCATTGCCTAGCAACAACGAGATGCCTTCCAATGGTAATGTTGGTCGGACACCTACAACCACAGGTCTAGAAACCAGATATGACTTGAGATCAATGAGATGGAGAGGTACATCTAGGCAACCCAGTTCTACGCCTCTTAAGAGTATGCTTTTCCCCGTTGCAGTTGCGTTTGATAAGGAAAGAATGCCTTCAAGCAGTAGCGATTGCGAGGCACCTGTGTCTCTCAAAATTGTTACAGGTCGCAGACTGGTATGATCACCTGGTAGTGATATAAATCCTTCGGAAATGAAAGGCTTGAACTCCTCTAAAACATCAGGGGTGATTGATGTAGACAACTGGACTTGGTTAGAACTCTCGATGGAGTCTTGAGAACATCGTGGTGATGTAGTTGACAAACTTGTGTTGTAGTCTTGTGAACATCTGGGTGATGTAGTTGATAAACTCGATTTGGAGTCATGAGAACATCTTGATGATGTAGTTGAAAACTTTGACGTGTATTGAGGACATCTTGACGATGTAGTGGAACACTTTGACGTGTATTGAGGACATCTTGACGATGTAGTGGAACACTCGGATGAGTGTGGAGAACATCTTGACGATGTAGTAGAACACTTTGATGTGTATTGAGGACATCTTGACAATGTAGTGGAACACTCGGATGAGTGTGGAAAACATCTTGACGATGTAGTAGAACACTTTGTTGTGTATTGAGGACATCTTGACGATGTATTAGAACTCTTTGACGAGTATTGAGGATATCTTGAAGATGTAGTAGAACACTTTGATGAAAGTGTAGAACATCTTGACGATGTAAAACAACTCTTTGATGAGTATGTTGACGATGTAGTAGAGTCAGTAGAGCGTGGTGTGGCAGGCTTAGTATCATTTGCTTGAGTGTGTAAAAATTGTTCTGTTGTATAGGACACGGCACATAAAGTAGGTTTCGGAGAAGCCTTTTCGTTTTTCCTTTTCAATTTATAGCATTCTTCCACTTTATGTCCTTCTTTCTTGCAGTATGTGCATGAGGCTTTTGGTTGTGTCACCTTCTTTTCATGAGTGCTTTTCATTGAAGTGCTGTTCGTTTCTTCGAGCAGTTTCGGCTGCTTCGGCCTAACATCGGCTGTGGACTTTGCGAACTGATGGGAGATGACGAAGTCGTCGGCCAACACTGCTGCCTTGTACACATCATCTTCGCCACGGTCTGCCATATGTGTTCGGACGTCCAGCCGGACACAATTCTTAAACTCCTCCATCAGAATCAAGTTCTTGAGCTTTGCAAAGTCAGTACCAATCTCTTTAGATGTCAGCCAGCGATCTAGCCTTCTCTGCTTTTCTCGTAAGAACTCAACGTGGGTCTGGCCATCCAGTTAACGCAGTTCACGGAACTGTTTCCGAAAAGCCTCAGGGACAAGTTCAAAAGATTTCAAAATTAGTTGCTTAGCAACTTGGTAGTCCCTTTGTTGCTCCCCAGTGAGTGAGCAGAACACCTCTGCAGCCCTACCTGTCAGAACAGTTTTTTAACAGCGAGGACCACAGCGTTTCAGGAATAGCAAAATTTTTTGCAACAAGTTCAAATTGAACAAAATAATTATCCACATTTCCCACAAAACGTGGAATACGTTTTAAGTATTTAGCTGGGTCCACATTCTGACTGGTGATAGGAGGATTTGTTGAAGATTTAGAACTTATCTCTAATTTCTTTAATTCTATTTCTTTTTCTTTATCTAGATTCATTTGTTTCTCTTTTAAAGCTAACTGTGCTAACTGTACTTCTTTTTGTGCTTCAATCTCCAACAGCTTAATTTTCAACTGAATTTCTAAATCTACAACATTGGATGTGTTTTCGTTTCCTTCCCTACTAATTGTGGATAACGCCTTTTCCGGCAAAAATTCCTCATTAACAAAATGTAGGACAATACTATCTCTAATAACTTGTTTTACAGCACTAGATTTGATTTTGAGTCCTAACAGTTTAAAAATAGCTAACAGATGCTTTCTGCTGCATTGGTCGAGCTCTTGCAAAGATGGATTAGCAATGAAAGCCTGACAATCCATGTTAATGTATAACATTAATTTAAGCAATCAACAAAGAGAGAAAAAATTTTGGTCAGCACTTACACTGTATAAAACTTGGTATCGTCTAAAGAAAAGTAAAAGTAAATTTTTCAATTTCTTTTCTATGAATAAATATTATATAATATTTATATCCGTAGGAAGAGCCCCCTATTTTATTAAATACCTCCTGTAGTATTAAATTTAAATTAAGTGGTCTCGTTAAAGAGGTTGTAATAAATAACAAACAATATTAATTATTTGTAGCTAACTTAAGTAATAAAAAATAAAATAATTTACTTAATAAAACAACACTTCAGACGATACCAATTTTTAAACAATTTATTTACTAAGTCAAATTAATATCAAAAGAAAAATAGAAAAGAAAAATCAACTCACGAATATCCTTACAACAGAATAAAAAAACAATGTAATAATGCGTACAGGTACATAAAAGATACAATACAGCTCTGCCACTGATGCGCTTACAATATGCTTAAACCAAGACTCAAGAATACTACATCGATGTAAAAACTTCCCTTCTCTCACGCGAATCTCCTATATTCATACTATACATGTTAGAGATTTCTGGAATAAAATTAGGCTAAGAATAACTCACAAAAATTGTCAACATCTCTTTCTAACATTTTCCAGACTGTGAAATAATTCTCTAGGTACACTCTAGTAAACAACAATTATTGACGCAACAGTAGCAGAGTTCAACTAGAGGTCAGGACTAAGGCCCTGGCAGTGGTGCAGTTAGTTACATAGGAGGGAAACAAGATATAATCTAAACACATAACAATATGTATATATATATATATATATATAAATAGGTCCTGCTTACAAACATTTTTATTATGTTAATTCCTCTTTAATTTAAAGAGCAATATTGGTGACTTAAGCAATGAGCGATTGCAATGTAATTATGCTTGCCGATAGTTCTACTACTTCTACATCTAAATATTCCGTAGTCTGTAGGACCGTTGTGGCGCCAAAAATGGCATGTACACCAGCCTTCTGGTGACGTGGCCATACCATTCCAGTTTCCTTTTCTTGACTGTGGTCAGCAGGTCTTCATGTTTTACAACTTCCTGGTGTATTTTTTTTCCTATCCGTGCATTGGAGATATGTTCTTTATAGCAGATACTGAGCAGATTATGAAGCATCTCATCTCCATAGCGTTTATTTTCTTTTCCAGCTCAGCTGTTAATGTGCATGACACGCAAGCATATAAGAAAGTGGAGAGGACCAGTGAGCGCATCAGCCTACTTAAGGTGCTTAGGGATAAGTTCCTGTCTTTCCATATTGTCTTGATCCTCTTTAGTGATGCTGTTGTCTGGGCAATTCTGGACATTACTTCTGGTTTGAATCCCTCTTCGGATACAAGATGGCGATCGTTACATGTAATATATATAACAAAATTCTTTTGTTTATCGTTATAATTATAGTTTCAGGTCTTTGACAAAACAGGCAAAAGGTTACAAAATGTTACAAGTTTTTTATTTAAACTTTACGATACAGCAGCGTTCCCTAACTGAAACGAAATCAAACTCAAGTCCTAAACTCAAATCCACACTTCAACTACAAGCAACCAAATATAAAAACGATAACGAGGTTATCGTGTCATTGGAAAAACCTGTTAACATTGAAAGCTGTTTACCCGACCAGAGCGCTCAACATGAGCCTTGGAGTCCCGCAAATATCACGACTGCGAAAAGAGGAGGCATTCGGTCGCACAGTTCATGACCCAGCTGCAACCTTAACACACTTATGCAAGTGCGATTACATATTCATGTTCTAATGGCCTGGACATCATTTGGCATAAAATGAGTTTTCAATTGACCCAACAATTTAAAGTCATTGTTACGTAACAGTGTATAACACTAATTATTTAAACCACCGATCTATTAATCTTTCCTCTCAACATAACGTTCCTGTAACGACTGTTAGTGTTGGTCAGTAGACCGTGACCGGTCATTACGACCAGGACTGTGTTGGGCACAGTCGTTTGATCAGTTTTGTACAAACACGGGTTATGAGAAGGGGAGAGAGAGGAGTGGAGAGAAAAACAAGAGCGAGTGTGTAACATGTAGAAGTAATCGTAGAGTGAAGACATAATTTGATGATGTTAGTGAGACTATGTTTTTGGATGTACAGTTATAATGACACTGTATAGAATTGATTTTCGGAACTATGGAATTAATGTTGAGAAGTGTTACTTGATGTCTCAAGAACTATTTTGTATGTATCGTGAATAAAATATATATGTCTAAGCATTGGAGTTGTATTCTGTGTATGAGGTGAAATATATGAAGTGCATCCCATGTTTGTTGTGAGAGCTGTCTTGACGAGTGGAAATAATGTAACGTACAACACATGGGGATGTTACATAATGGTGTCAGAAGTAAAAGCGACATGTTACACGATGCGACACGTTGGAGTTCTCAACTGGAATTGCAGTCCTACTAATGGATATAGCAAGGTGAGCTGAAGAATATTTATAAACATTATGATTTTTCATGACGGACGGGACTAAATGATTTATCACGTAAATATGAAAAAGAGTATCCAAAACATGAACAGTGCATTGAGCACGGAATAATTTTGTTAAAGTCAGTGACATTGGTGAACGACGTAAGAGTAAAAATAGTAATATTGCAATGGGAGTTGTACCATATGACAACAGAAACTGAACTGAAGTTGTGTTTATGAACTCAATAATAGTTGTTACGGACTAAACATTTATGTTTATATGCACGCAACGTGGATTTAAAAGAGAACTATTAGTACCCTTGAATATAACAAGAATTTAATTGGAGCTGTTCGATGTGGAAAGACTATAAACTTTGTTATATTGTTATCTTACATAATTCAAGATGGGAGATAAGTAATCATATGGACATTTATCGTGAATTGAAAGGAGGAGGAATCACGTGGAAATTTCAGATTTCACAATCGGATTAAGAACTGTTTAGCTTTACAAACTCTATTAGTATACCTTGTATTTTTTCAACTTGAAGGCACGTTTACACAGGTGATGATAGTGTTGCAGCCTTAATTTTGTTAAAATATATAATTAATTGTTTAGTTGTATAGTATTATGTTTGTAAATTGTTTATACATGTAATTATATATTTGCATTATTTGTTATTTTTTCATAAAGTGTTTAAATTTGTTGTTAATATTTATGTGTTAAACTTGTGATATACTTTGTTTTGACAATGGACAAATTTGAAAAATTTATGGAACTTGGAGGTAGATTGGGATATAAGGGTGAAGAATTGGAAAGTTGGATAGACAAAAAGATAACAGAGGATGATGAAAGGGAACAGAGACTTTTTGAAAGAGAAACAAAAAAGAGAAGCAGAAGAGACTAAAAGAAAAGCAGAGGAGTTTGAAAAAAAAACTAAACGAAAAGCAGAAGAGGCTAAAAGAAAAACAGAAGAGGAAGAAAGAAAAATGAAAGACTTAAAGAAATTAGGAAGCATGAAGAAAAGATGGAAGAACTTAAACTGGAACAATTAAAACTCAGTCAAGGGACTATTACAGAAATGAAATCATGTAGAAGCAAAGAGGATACCATCAAAATGAAATATTTCAATCCAAAAGAGGAGAAAATTGAGAGTTACCTAATGATGTTTGAATGTCTGGCTACACAAAATAAGATTGCGAAAGAAAAGTGGGCAACGCTTATATTGTCCAAAGTGACAGGTGAGGCAATAAATGTAATTTCATACATAAAAGAACATGAGAGGAACAATTACGACATTGTGAAAAGTAATCTGTTAACTCATTTTGGCCAAACAGAAGAAACATACAGGAAGAAATTCCAAGATATCATGTTAGAGAGAAACAAAGATCCCAAGGCATTAGTGCATGAAATCCATGCATTACTAATCAATTGGCTAGAAATAACAAAGATTGATGTACTCAATCCGCAGCAAATCTTAGAAATGTATGTGGTCAACAAAGTTCTAACCAATGCATCACAAAGTCTATTTACTTTTTTGAAAGAAAGAAAGATAAATAGTGAGGAAAAGCTGATAGTTGCGTTGTCCGATTTTAAGGATGCACATCCGCATGAGGATATGGACAATAGAACTAATACTATTGCAGCGATGGCAAGTACTCGCTTTAATAACAATGGCACATGCAATAGTGGCTATTTTAATAACAGACATCATCGTAATGATAGCAAGAGATTTCTTAGTTTGCCTAATTACAATAAGAAAAGAAATATCATTTGTTGGAATTGCAACAGAATGGGGCATATACGGAGAAATTGCAGAAGTAAAGTTACACAAAAGCCAGTGGAAAGAACATCGCCAAATCAAAGTCCACAAAGACCAAGGAATGAAGAAAGAGGAAGACGAACTCAGAGACAAAACATTCAAGATGATCAGCAAACAAAAAAGAAAGAGCAGGCTAGTGATAATGGTGAACGACATTATGTATCAACTATCCTGGATACACAGGGCAAGTTGAAGTTCTACCCAGCATATGTTAATGGGAAGAAAACTCTATGTTTGAGAGATTCAGGATGTACTACTATTGTGATTGATGAGAAGCTAGTAGATGATACACACTACACAGACAAGCTCACAAACATAAGAATGGCAAATCAGAAAGAAATTAGCTGCAGAACTGCAAAATTATTATAGATTCGCCATGGGTTACAGGAGAGGTGATTGCAACAGTTATGACAAACGCAATATGTCCTCTGATTATAGGCAATATCCCGAGCTTGCCAGATGACTCAGAGCATTTATTTGAGCAATGGTTACAAAAGCAGGAGGAAAAAGAGTGCAACAGTGTGTTTTTGAGTTCTCTACTTGGAGTGTTTTATATATTTATATGTCTTCTATTTTCACTTAAGAGTGTTAATTTTTATACCAGTGGATTCGTGGAAATTTTCTCTTGACAATAGTGTAATTTTTTTAGTGTTTCTGGATAAGTCTAATGAGTGATGACTTAATTTACCTTCTAATTAATCTATTAATACTGTAAAACAGGACTGAGCTTTTTCATTAAACTGGTCTCAACTGGTCTGAATGTTTACCCGTTCCGCTCCAGTAAACCGGTGTTTACAAACATTCCTGACGACACACTATTTCTATTGTGTGTTGTATTTATTTTGATCTTTCTAAGTACTTTTAAAATGAATCAAAGCTTTCTACGTAGTATTGGGAAAATATGCTCGGATCGCCATACCCGTGTCGATAACAAAGTTTTTCAAATGATTCGTTCTCTTGGCATAGGGCGTCGACCACCAACGAGACGCGGGACTAGGGCTGGACGTCTTCATCGCATTACACCTGTAATCCCCGATGTTAACGAACAAGTCACCTACCATCATGATGTGCCTATTTCTGTAAGCTCGCCCCAAACGTCTACCAGGCACCATCGTTCCCATCACGCCCATTTTTCTTGTTGTCTTTCACTCCAAAAACACATAAAGATTATGCACCTAAATGCTCAGTCATGCGGCAACAAGACCCTCGAGCTGGCCGAGACAATAGTGGACGATAATTTCGATATAGTGCTCTTGAGTGAAACATGGTTCAGGGAGGAAGGTGACGAGCCTAGGATTTCCGAATTGACACCAAAAGGCTTTATATCGCTGAATATTCCTCGCCTGATAGGCGAAGGCGGAGGTTTAATCGTAATATATAAAGATTGTCTAATTAAAAATGTAACTACCCATCCAAACCGTGCATCATTCATAACCTTTGACATGTGCGAAGTCCGACTAAACCTCAGCGGTAGAACGATAACTATCGTCTTCCTCTATCGACCACCACCGAGCAAGAAAAATAAACTCACACCCAGTAAGTTTATTCAAGAATTTCAAGATCTGTTAGATCTTTATATTTATACCAGAGACCTCTTTGTTATCGGTGATGTCAACTTACATTTCGACAGTAGCAAAGAAATATATGTGGAGAAGTTAAGGAAAGCCCTCCTGGATCGAAATCTGGAACAGACTGTGTCTGTCCCTACACATGTTAAGGGTCATACCCTTGATTGGATAATAACAAACGCACGTGATCTCATAAATGACCTTAACGTGATCGATCGGGGAATCTCTGATCACTTCCTCATATCTGTTGAGCTATGCCTATTAAAGCCTAAAAAGCAGTTGAGGAAAGTCAAATCCAGAAAGATGAAAGACATTAACATTTCTAATTTTAGGTCTGATATTAGTGCCTTGTTGCGGCAGTCAGGTTCGACGGATTTATACACTCACTATATCACCTGCCTAAGAAAGCTGCTAGACATTCATGCTCCTCTGACAACCCGATTAGTCTCCGATCGATTATCGGCTCCATGGATGTCAAATAAGATCAAGGTAGCGAAAAAGCTGCGCCGTCAGGCTGAGAGAAAATACAAGCAAACCGGTCTAACAGTGCACCGACACTTGTATACACAAAAGAAAAACCATGTCAATCGTCTCATTCGAGATGCTAAAACATTGCATCTTCGCAATAAGATTGAGAGCGCGGACTCATCTCGGGTGCTGTTTAAAATAACTACAGAGATGTTGGGTGGTGCAGGTAAACCTGTACTACCTTGTTTCATTCCCCCTGCCGACCTCCCTGACTCCTTTAATCAATTTTTCACAGACAGGATCAAGAAAATTAGGGAAGACCTACACAATCAAACAAGTCTGCTCCACAATGATCCAGTCTTCCAGGGTTCTCACCTCAGTGAGTTTCACTCAGTATCTGAAGCATCTGTGAAGGAAATTATTAGTAAGATGCCTAAAACGTCTTGCGAACTCGATCCCATCCCTGTCTCCCTCTTCAATGATTGTATCAACGAACTAATACCTTCGATCACTACGATGATGAATGCTTCATTAGCTTCAGGTATTGTGCCCCAATCAATGAAAAATGCACTGGTTAAGCCCCTCTTAAAGAAGCCTAGCCTCGATCCTGAGTGCTTAAAAAACTATCGGCCTGTATCCAACCTTCCATTCCTTTCGAAAGTCTTGGAGCGCATTGTGCTAAAACAGTTATTGCCTCACTTGGAGCAGCATAGCCTCTTGGAGAAGTTTCAGTCCGCCTATCGAAAGAGTCATAGCACGGAGACGGCATTGGTCAAGGTTGTCAACGACCTACTATGCACATCGGACACGGGTCATGTGTCTATTCTGGCAATGCTCGACCTGTCTGCCGCTTTTGACACTCTTGACCATGAGATCCTGATTGACAGGCTTGCAACCACATTTGGCTGCTCAGGCTGTGTTCTTCGTTGGTTTAGGTCATACCTGTCTGAGCGCACTCAAAGTGTTGCTATAGATGAGTTCCTCTCGGCACCTTCAACGCTGAAATATGGAGTGCCCCAAGGATCTGTTCTAGGACCAGTGATGTTTGCAATGTACGTGTATCCACTCGGCCAGGTCATCAAACCGTTCGAAATTTCGTATCACTTCTACGCCGATGACACGCAACTGTACGATCATGCGTTCCCTCTTGATGCCCCTAGACTCGCTGCAAAGGTCAGTAGTGCAATCGCCAACGTCTATTCGTGGTCGGGGAGAAATGGGCTTAAAATGAATGAGGAAAAAACAGAGATAATCCGAATTGGAACCAAGAGAAATTTAGTCAAATTCACCGGTTCAGAATCCATCACCGTGATAAACTGCCAGGTGCCTTTTGTTAACAAAGTGAAGAATCTTGGTGTTTTACTGGATCCCACGCTGTCTTTCGACCAACATATATCTCATATGTGCAGATGTCTATATCTACAGTTGCGTAGACTGGGCCAAATACGTCCCTATTTGTCCACTGACTCTGCAAAGACACTGGCAGTCGCTCTGATACTTTCCCGTATCGACTATTGTAACTCCCTGCTAGTCGGCCTGCCCGAAGACAAAATCGCCAGGCTACAGAGAATACAGACCAGTACTGCGCGCTTGGTCATGCGCAAATCAAGGCGAGACTCGGGAACCGCCCTTCTTCGCTCGCTCCATTGGCTCCCCGTGAAAGCCAGAATTGAGTATAAAGTGGCGCTACTTTGCCATCAGTGCATTTTTAATAACGAGTTTCCGTCCTATCTCAAAGAACTCATCACACCATATGTCCCTCAAAGAACACTTCGTTCTGCCAACTCATCGCTTCTGGAAGAGCCCCGTTTCTCTCTGACGACCGTTGGCCTTAGAGCCTTCTCAGTATCCGGTCCGAAGGTGTGGAATCTACTTCCCATTCAACTCAGACAAACAAGCTCCATTGATTCCTTCAAAAAGAACTTAAAAACTCATTATTTCAATATTTATCTTAATTAACAAGCTTTGAGCCCTACTGTCTTACTTATATGTTAGGTCGGTTATCTTGTTTTGGTTTGATTTGTTCCATGTTTGTAAAGTTTTGAATCATTATTTAGTTTTTTATCTCTTAGCCTATAGATTGTATCTGTGTTCTGAGTTGTATGTTAAATGCGCTCTGAGCTTGCATTATGCTTGTTGGTAGCGCTATACAAATGTCATTATTATTATTATTATTATTATTATTATTATTAACGCAGTATATGTTGCAATGACTAGAGCAAGAACTCAGGAGAGTGAAAAAGAAACACAAGTATCAAGCACAAAAGAAATATTAGAGATCAAAGAGGATATCACTAGAGAGAAGTTAATTGATATGCAAACAAAGGATACCAGTTTGGATAAGATTAGACAGAGAATTGATCAGAAGCAAGCCAATTATAGGGGACATACATTCTATTATGTAAATGAAGTACTAACGAGAAATTTTCAAAACAAAAAGGGCACTTATAACCAAATTGTGGTACCTACAGAATTGAGAGACATTGTTTTGCGTGCGGCTCATGACAGTCCATTGGCAGGGCATATGAGTGTACGGAAAACGTATCAAAGGGTAGCACAAAATTTCTTTTGGCCCAATATAAGAAAGGACATCAAAAGTCATATAAGCCGATGCAAATTGTGTATTACTAAAAACCCTATGCACGGTAAACACAGAGCACCTATTCAACCTACAGATAAAGTTGGGAGACCAGTCGAGAAAATAGCGATAGATATCGTCGGACCAATGGGCCATACCTCAAGTGAAGGACATAAATATATACTTACTGTTATTGATACTGCTACCAGATGGCCAGAGGCTATACCTCTGCGCAATGTGACATCGGAGAAACTTTGCACAGCTCTACTAGATATATTTAGTAGATACGGATTCCCAGATATAATATTATCTGACAATGGTACACTGTTCACATCTCATATCACCAATGCCATAACAAGACTATTGGGTATAACGCAAGTATACTCAACCATATATAGACCGCAAGCAAATGGGATGAACGAGAGATGGAACAAGACATTGAAGATCATGTTAGCTAAGGCGAGTAATGATCATCCGAGCAACTGGAACAAATTCATTCCCATTATATTGTTCGCATATAGGGAAGTGAGACAAGATTCTACAGGATTTTCCCCTTTTGAATTGATGTATGGTGCAAATCCTAGAGGACCACTATCCATATTCAAAGGAAGAATGTTAGGACAGAGAGTGGCAGAGGATGACTCGTTTGAAGTTGTGACAGAGGTGAGGGAGAGAATACTGTATGGAATACAAAACGCACAGGAGAATGCAGACAGAGAAGCTAAGAGGCAAATGAATATAAAGAACGCTAACAGATGCTTACGGACTTTGAGGGAAGGTGACCAGGTATATGTGGGTCTTCCAAAGAATAGAAGTGAGACAGTATGGGAAGGACCATACATTGTCATAAAGAAGGTCAATAAAGTTGACTATATAGTTAACATGAAGGGAAATACAAAAGTGTTACATATTGATCTATTGAGAAAATATGATGACAAACCCGAGAGGTTAACAAAAGTAACAGAAGAAATGAAAACAACTGTGGACAAATATACCACAAATGAAGGAGTGAATGGACAAGTCCAACTACTACAAGAAGTAAGAACAGTAGCTACAGTGGTACAACTAGACAATGACATCAATAATAGAAATATAGTACCTGTTAAATATGAAGGGCAATTGAGAAACTTGATGAAGGAACTCAGAGATGTCATAACAAATGAAATTGGTCACACTGATAGGATACAACATAGAATTGAAATCATCAGAGATACCAATTTGAAACAAAAGCAATATCCAATACCATATGCATACAGAGAAAGTGTCAAGAAAGAACTGGATCAATTGATCAAGACCAAGAAAATTAGACGATCAAATGCTTCATTTGCATCACCGGTAGTGGTAGTTAGGAAAAAGTCGGGACAAATCAGATTATGTTGTGATTTCAGAGAACTGAATAAAGTCACAAAGGTTGATGCAGAGCCGATTAGAGATACCAGAGAACTTTTAGAGGAAATAGGTTCTTCTGAAATATATACACATTTTGATCTCAATCGTGGTTTTTGGCAGATAGCCATGGAAGAAAGTTCAATTTCTTATACAGCTTTCGCAACAGACGAAGGACTTTTTGAATGGACGGTAATGCCATTCGGATTGGTAAACTCTACAGCTACGTTCTCACGATTTATTAGAGAAATGTTAGCAGGCGTTCCAAATGTGGTACATTTTGTTGATGATATCTGTATTCATACAAAGGACTGGAAATCTCATATTGCTACAGTTAAAGAAGTATTAACAAGGCTGAGACAATATGGTGTCACTATTGCACCAGAGAAACTAAAGTTTGCACAGAGTAGCATTGATTTCCTAGGCTTCAGAGTAGGAAACAGTAAAATACAACCAACTGATATAAACAGAGACAAGATACTAAACATTAAGATACCAAAATCTCAGAAAGAAGTCAAAGGCATACTTGGTTTATGCAACTTCTACAGTACTTTTATAGCCAATTTTGCTGACATCACTGCACCACTGAGAATACTAATAACCAAAGATAAAAAGAAACATATAGAATGGGCGTCAGAACTTGTTACAGATGCCTCAAACATAGCTTTGGGTGCTTGTTTGATGCAGGAAGTAGAGAATGTATTGAAACCAATTCTATATCTCAGTAGAGCTTTAACCAAGTGTGAGGTTAATTACTCAACAATTTAAAAAGAATGTTTAGCAGTGGTTTGGGCTTTGACCAAATTGCAAAAGTACTTACTAGGAAAGAAATTTACGTTACTCACTGACCATCAACCGCTAATGGCTTTGAATAAGAAGAGAATTGCAAATAGCAAAATAAATAGATGGTTCCTGATTTTGCTAGACTATCAGTTTGAAATAAAACCAATTAAAGGCAAAGATAACATTGTGGCAGATTTCTTATCAAGACAGATTGAATATAATCAGAGCTATGAGACTGACAATGACTTAAAACATATAAGCCAGAAATTGTGAAATACTATATATTTAATAATGAATATTTTTTTAGTTTTTGGTAGACTGTTTATTTTATGTTTTACTAAAAAAATTTGGTGTTCAAATTTTTTTGATGAGGAGAAGGGGCGTGTAACGACTGTTAGTGTTGGTCAGTAGACCGTGACCGGTCATTACGACTAGGACTGTGTTGGGCACAGTCGTTTGGTCAGTTTTGTACAAACACGGGTTATGAGAAGGGGAGAGAGAGGAGTGGAGAGAAAAACAAGAGCGAGAAGTAATCGTAGAGTGAAGACATATTTTGATGATGTTAGTGAGACTATGTTTTTGGATGTACAGTTATAATGACACTGTATAGAATTGATTTTCGGAACTATGGAATTAATGTTGAGAAGTGTTACTTGATGTCTCAAGAACTATTTTGTATGTATGTGAATAAAATATATATGTCTAAGCATTGGAGTTGTATTCTGTGTATGAGGTGAAATATATGAAGTGCATCCCATGTTTGTTGTGAGAGCTGTCTTGACGAAAGGAAATAATGTAACGTACAACACATGGGGATGTTACAGTTCCTACTTAAAATATTCTCTGTAGTAGGACGTGCCTGTTTATTTAACTTATGCATTAAGTTATTAACACAAAAGACAAGGTTAAGGTTGCTGAAACACGATTCATTTACAAGCCGAGTTTATTCCTGAACAGTATCTGCTATTGCAAACAATAGATAGCTCATGTATGCCCGCGAAAGTTATTAATAATTATTCCGAGAACTCGAGCTGTCTATTAAATGCACGCTATTCATTGGATAGAAGCAACGGGTGGCTGTGACGTCATATTCACTCTCTTAAATTTTGGCCGGGGAATATATTAGCCTAGAGCCCAAGCTTTGCCGGCAGACGATAGCAACCTTCTGACTAGACATGTCGCATTAAATATTGTTTCTTTGTATTCATTGAAATCACACAGTTTTTACTTGTTGAATAAAAGTTTCTACAAAATTTACAAGCCAAGAAGTTTGTCTTGAATTGAAAGTTGTTGTTTGAAGTTAATTTGGAATAAAAACTAGATCGACCAACTTGAGGACTTGCTGCAAAACCAGGGCTGTGAATTCGGAGTCGGAGTCGAGGAGTCGGAGTCGGAGGAAATTTGGGTACCTGGAGTCGGAGTCGGCAAATAATGAACCGATTCCGACTCCTACTAAATTAAGATTGGAAAAAGACATGGCTTCATTTATTTTAAACAACCGATCAATAGGCCTACAGAAATGAGTGATATGAGAAAGTACAATTTTAATATCTGTTTCTTCCTCTAAGTCCCCATCCCTACTCAAGATCATATCTCTATTGTCAGACTATAGCCGGTCGACACACAAAAAAGTCTTTTGAACTAATTTGAACGTCATATAGACTGCTCGGCGCCGGTATTGATGATGCTATTAAACTGCCCAAATTACTAATTACCATTCACATTGTTTGTAATGATTTCAAATGCTAGGAAACAGTGGCGTAGCTAGGAGAGGGGGTCCGAATTCGAAAGTCCCACCGGGCCCCTACTTGAGGGCCCCCCCCCCCAAAGTAGTGTCCGAATTGTTTTTTTCTTATGTCATAATGTCAAAATGCAGGTGCCCCTAAAGAGGCCAAGCCCCCCGGGCTCCCAAATCCCTAACAACGGCACTGCTAGGACAAGGCACGCGCGGTTTTCTCGGACTGCTAAACACTGCCTTAGTAGGCTATAGACCTAGGCCATGGGTCCTAAATAAAACGCATCTTAAAGCTACTAGTATACAAGCATACCTTTATTAGAGGCCTAGAGAGGCTTTTACACATTTACGATTCTTACCATAATGTAATTTGCCTTCAATAGGTATACAAAAAAATGCCGCTTTACGACTTATAAATGAGCTACGCACGCAACGCACAATTAGGAGCGGCAATCAGTGGCGTATTTAGGCATGTTCCACATGTTCCATTAGAAGAGGGGCCCCCACACATCCCAAAAAGAAATTTTTGAGTGACATCCCCATATTGTGTTGAAAATGTAAAATAAAATTCATTTATTCCCATACAATTTAAAGCACCCAAGTTCAAACAAGCTACGTCCAACATAAAATGTATGATTTTACAGAATGTAAAATGAATTAACGGCCCTTTCTGAGGTAGGCCCTATGTGTACGGCAGGGTGAGACCACGAGGGGCCCCACATAAATTTGGGAACAGGGCCCCCACAATCCTAAATACGGCCCTGGTGGCAATATTTATACTTTTCATAGTGTTGTGTTCTACTTAAAGGTGTTCAACGAAAACCGGAATACCGGATTCCGGTTTTGAAACCGAAAACCGATTTTTATTTTCAAAACACCGCGTCTGTGCTTTATTATTAACAGCACTATTAATTACACATTCTTTTGATTCTCTTTCAACACATTATTTTACAAGTTACCATAAATATATGCCTCTTCATATGCTTCTTAATATTATGGTCAACGATAATCGGTAATTTGATTATCACTATTGAAAAATTGAAAGCTATTATCGGTTTTAATCAATTAGCCCAGATTTTTTTAGTTCTAAAGAATTTTATGGTAAAGAGTACAAAATCATATTGTATTCATACAAATCAACCCCTTTAATGCCCTGCAAACACTCATTAAGTTTGAAATATTTTTCAAATATACCTACAAAACTAAGCACATAATTTGGCTGTTCCGGCATGGGACTTGTGACATTGCGCGGGGGTTGGGGGGGGGGGGGAAACCAAAATCCGGTTTAAAACCGGTTTTATAGAACCGATAATCGGTTTTAACATCCCTAGTTCTGCTGTTACAGGGAACGCAGCACCAATATGTAGCCTAGCCTCTCACTGGTAAGGAATACTGCCGTTTGCCCCTTGGCGTCGCTGATCGTCAACTCTATTGATCAGGCCCCACGAGAGGGGGGTACAGCCGGTACGCCGTACCGGGGCCCTCAAGAGTTTAGGGGGCCCATGAATATTTAAAATTAAATACAGTAGACTGTTGGCTTTCCAACCAGTAGTCCTGTGGTAATGACACGTAAATGTATTTTGCCTTTCTTTCCTTCAAAGAATGTACAAAATACATTGGCATATTAATACAGAGGAGTCGAAGTCGGTGAGTCGGAGTCGGAAGTAAAAAAAAATTTGGAGTCGGAACATTTATCTGCCGACTCCGCAGCCCTGTGCAAAACTATTTATCTATCGTCAGAGAGGCATAGTTTCCCGCTGGGCCCAAAATAAGAATCAACCCTAGACAGACAGCCAAAAGGATTGAAGGGAGAGCTCCAATCTAACATCATTTAATACATTCTTCAAAATAAAACACTAAGCTGTAACCACGCATATGCGTAGGACGCAAACCTGTTCTGTAGCTTAGAATGTTCTTTATTATTAAATAATATACAATAGAAGTGTTGTTAGCATGCTGCCCTGATTTAGGCTAAGACAAAATGTAAGAAATAGATTAAACTTGTGAAAGTAATATTTTTGAAAAATTATTCTGATTACATTGCTTAAACTAATACATTTTAATAGGAGAATTTTGTTATCAGCTATTGCATAGTTATAGTACATGACAGCGATCCCCTACCCTACTAGAAAAAAAAACAACGTTCAAATTTAATTAAAAAAATTGCTTGTTTTTAAAATTAACTTTTCAAAATGGTTGGACTATAGAGTATGTTAGCTGCTATATATATCTACTATATTACGATAAAATATTATAAATTAATCTAAAAACAATTTTACCATAACATGGAGAGTAAAAAGAAAGCGGAAAAAAAGCGGAACCCTCTAGTTTACAGTATATAACTTTATATGCACTACCAAAAGAAAAAAAAAATTATTACCATCGTAAAAGGTCATAAAGTCAATTGTGTTGGGCTTGATTGTTTGCTTTTGGCGCTTATTCAACCTCGGCTTTTGCCATATTTATTATAGGCTTATTGTATCAAGATTCGTTGCTTTGCTGCAGATCTAATATTAGCACTCTGGCTCTGTGTTGGCCCTGATATCTTATTTTTTCTTCGAAAATGGTAAAATTCATACGTCCAGGAAACTGTTGCCAGTTTAAAGACTATGTAATTTAAAAAAACTTGATAGACTATGTAGCTGCTACAAGGAGTGTATGAGATTTTGGTTTTCAAATTGAAAATAAGCTTAAATTAAAAAAAAAATATTTTATTACTCTTAGACTCTAATGTATAAGTTAGAGAAAATGTGTAAAATGACAATCTTGTATGCATTATCGTTTAAACAGTTGCCAAACTTACTAAGCAATTAAGTCACTATGTAAGACATTAAGCTAATATCTCTTTAAGTAACGAAAACAAAAGAGAACATTTTATTTTCAATATAAGACGTATTTAATACACAGTATGTTAAGAAGCGTTTACAAGTTTCTGTGGCCACGGTATACAAAGGGATGTGTGACCAGCTCACAGCCACCTTACCTATCTCCAGCTACTGTCAGCTACCCATCACCAGGTTTTGAGCCTGAGATCTTTCTTATGAAAGCAGACTTTTTGCTAAGAACATATCTTAACTGGTATCAAGTTCGAATCCTGATGAAAGCTATGATTTGTTCTCGGGTCCGGAGCATGTAATTTAATAGAGCCTTATCTTATGGATAGGCCTACCTAACAGTAATTTATTTGAATTGCACCTAAATGCATACATACTTGTACCAATTTTTGAATGTTTACTTTAAAATAAATATATTTCTATTTTCTGGTGATCAATGCAGTCGTACTAAACCTATTTTTTGAAATCTTGTCTTTATAGCTATGTAATCATGTAGAAATTTTTACACATAACACTAAATGCGTAATACTTACGTTAAAAGGAATATGATGATAAATCCGCTTTATCAATGATGTCAATACAGAAATTATATTTTGTTATAAATGTTAAACTTAAGCAGCCTTAAACCGTCAATTAAAAACATATGTACAAACAATGTCATTGAAAATGCTTTAGATATCATACATTAAAAAGCTACAACATATGAATTATGTTAACTAATGTGCGCCCTACCAAACACAGCACAAAACCTACAAGGGAAATACTATATTATAATATAGTTAAAAATAAACAATTTCGCAACGCTTGTAATATTAGCTTAATTTAATGTTTTTCTGTGTAGCTTTTTCCATAAAATAATATGTGATTTTACATTTACAATATACTTTTCATCGAAGCAAATAAAAATTAACTTATCAAATTTACCTGTTTGGTTTATTGTTTCCAGAATATGTTTGTATCTTTTCTCTAAAGATAGAAGAAAGTAATTAAAAGCTTCTCCTGGTCCAGCATGTAGCACAGCTCTCAACATAATTTCATTTCTTTCAGATTTATTTCTTGCGGTACTAATTTGTTCTTTATCATCTAAAGAAATAACATCATATTGAAACAAGTAATCCACAATATCCAAAGCTTCAAGATTTTCTTTAAAATAGACATAGTTTTTCTTAATGTAGTCGAAATCTTTTGATTTTAGTTTTCCTCTAGACATTTCTAATATAATATCACTATTTCAAATTAATTATAGTTTAATATCGTTAATATAGGTCCTGCAATAAAGCCAACGATGAAGATCAGATATAGTTTTTAAAGTATGTTTATAACAATCGCTAACAACACAAAGGCTATAAATGATTGTATGCACAGTTCACTTTGACATATCTCGTGGAGCTCGTTCTTTGGATTATTTTACTGTAAGAATGTTTAAAAATGTACGCCTAATAATAACAGTACTCGTATTCGCATTAACGATTTCTTTATCAAGGCATTATAAGTTACGTGTTAACCAAATTTAAATGGGCTATTTCAAGTAAGTAAAAATATTAACGTCAGGTTAAACAAATCATTTAAAAACCGTATTAAATGCTAGACAAAAGTTATGACTTATGCAACGAAATGCGTCCAAATGACGAAGAAACGAATTACTACAATAATCAATAAGGATTACGTTTTCATATGTTTGTCAGTATTTTTATTATACTTCATTATATGTTATATATCATTACTATATGTTTGTTTGAAAAGTGTAATAACTTGTAAATTGAATTTTATTAGTACTAACGTGGATGATGAATATAAAAAAGCTGTCAACTTCAATTTGGCCACAATTTATGTGCTTGTGATACTAGTGTAACATTTCGATAGCTCGCCAAACACTAAATAGCAATCTTTTATTCATATTTACAATCGTACCACGACACGACAAAGAAAAAAAAAGATGTATTAAAGTTACCAAAATAGTATTATGTCACATATTGGTAGTTCCAAATACTGGAACACACATTACTTATTTCCTCTCTCTCTCCAACGCGAGTTTTGTGGGCGGTACTAAGCCTAGACTGTTCTAGGAATCCACTCTCGTGCCGACCTCAAATTCTCGGAATGGCTAGGAATAGTTAATTATTTTACGTACAGGAAAGTTCATATTAAAACTATCGTTTTTATTATGAGTTTTGGTAAATGATACCATTATTTTCACCCCTTTTAGTAATAAGTATGTTCCCCGCTCTTCTCCGCGAGTATTTAATGATTCGTGTTGTCTTCAAGGCAGTGAGTTTTGTAGATACTTTCCTTTGAGCTTGTTATGGACGCTTGTGTTGGCACTATTCTATTATTGCTGTAAATACTACAACTACTGTACATACTTTATCACCTGAATTAAATTATCAACAACATTTACACTGAAGCGTCCTCGTCAAGCTACTATTCTATTTTTGTTTCATTGTTTACAATACGATAATATATTTATTTACAACTACAACGTCAAGGAAAGGAACTGTTAGAACGCAAATCCTGAGTTGGTGCCCAGGACAATAAGAAGAGTTCGTGTAATACTGAAATATAAATAATAATAACCAAAGTCTACCCTAGGACTAACGAAAATTATCAACAACATTTACACGGCTCTGACCACAAGGGGATTGTGGTCGTAACAAGTATTACATTTCTACATTAAGTACTGAGTTTATTAATTAAATCATTTGGTTGTTGTTTTTTGTTTTTTTGCTGGTGTTTTTCTTTTTATTAACTCCAAAACTTCCAGGGCCAAATCTGTTTTGTAACTCTTTGCCTATAGATTTTAACTTCATTAGAACCCTCAGTTAATGAAATAACAATCCTTTGGTCACCCTTACTTTCGTGTTACACAATATATAATACAAAATAAAACATACTGGAAGTGACAAAAAATATATTATTGTTAAAGTTCATGTAATAATTATACACACACACAGAAACGCGAAACAAGGAAAACGAGAAGGCGAGTGACTGTAAGTTGTTGTTTTGTTTGATTAAGATGTTAATATTGCTATTTTACAGTCTTCTATAGTTTGTAGGCTATTCCTTATAGATTGTACAAATTTCCATAATACATTATAATTACAGCCTAATGAACCAACAACAACTAGATACAAATTAAATATCTAGGGGCCATCCTAACCGTACACGGAAGCTGTGAGGCAGAAATTTGAGCGAGGATTGGGTGGGCAATGGCAGCAATGGCTAGACTAAACATTGAATCAGAATCTGGTCCAGCAAAATAATTAGTCACCCAATAAAGCTCAGGTCTAACATAATTTAACCCTTGTGCAAAATATTGTTCTGTACGGATGAGAGACCTGGACGCACTGGTAGCAGCCATCCTTTCACACTATATCTTCTCAAGTGTTTCACGCAGATAATAGAATTTATTTTTCCAGATAGAGCGTTCTTGAAATTCCAATAGCTCCATTTTCAGATTTCCTAATTCTATACCACATAAGCAGGAAAGATCACGTTCTCCAAATTCGGCATTATCCGGGGAAGTAAGAAAACAGATGGGTGTCTCCATCTTACGGAACTGTACAAATTTATTACCGAAATTCTCCTTTGCAGCTGCTACAATGCTAAAAAATTCCTCGCAAATTTCCTAATGATTGTAGCATGTATGATTGTCGGTACATGTTTTAGAATTTTGTGAATGCATTTTTACTTTTGGAAAATAGTTCAGCTGTCCACTTTGTAGGTCTCTCTCAAAAACCTGCAGTTTTCTTTCAAATGTTCTGATATCACAAAACATCATTTCTACTGTTGTCCTGAATCTTGCATTTGTTTATTCAATTCATTGAAATGCGCTGTAAAATCTGTAAAAAAAAACTTGAGGTTCGTACGCCAGACCATATCAGTGAGCTGATAATCCTGCTCCTTTTTGATTCATAAACAGTTTAATTTCATCCAAGCATGCTACACATCTCTCCAATACTCGTCCTCTGTTCAGCCTTTTTAAATGTTGTGTACTTATATTTCGTGTAGTCTTTCTGTATTCAATTTTTTATAAATAAATACATTAAATTATCTTATATAGATAAAGCGTTGTAATCTGTTTTTTTTTCATTTATATTATTGCTAATGTTTTTAAAGTAAATTTAACTTAAACTAAATGTTATTTTCCTGTTTACGGCTTTTTTAACGAGCCAAAGTACTAAATCAAATTATATCTGAATCTAGAATGGAACAGATCTCTTAGTAAAATCCTTTCATTTCACAAAGCCCTTATCTTTTAGAAAATGAGTTTATAGTACACTTAATAGTTTAATTAATTTACCATTTTAAATGCTAGACAATTAACTTTATGTTTTTTTCATTTAGCATAGGTCTACATAAATATGCTCTAGTAAAATAAAAAAAAAAAGCTTTACAAGATATGACAATAAAAATGTATATTTATTGTCTCAACATCAAATTCACTGTAACTCCATATATTTTTATTACATTACAAATGATCATAAAATTTCAATAAAACTAAGAAATATATTATTTCACAAAGAAAGGAATTGATCATACACTAGTACAGAAATTTAAAAAAAAAAAAAAAAAAGAAAGAACAATGTTCATAAAAGAAAAAGTATGTTGACAATAATATCTATGAATTTATGTTGTTGTTTTTTTCTGAAGCTTTTGTTATTTATTGTAAAACTCATTTTATTCTGCTATAATTTTTCAAATAATTAATATCATTAGACATCCATTCTTTCAAACCAGAAAATAATGTGCATACGCATTTATCTTATACTTTAAAAAAATAATTTAATATTGTAAAATCAATAATTGAATTAAAAGTGTTTCCATTTTGGTTGGCACATTTTATGTGGAACTTTGCTTTTATTTATATTTATATTCCATATTCCATTAATAATTCCCAAACATAGAAGAATTCATATTCATTCATAGAAGGTCATATGTGTTGTGTTGCGCCAGCAGGCAGCAGTGTGTTTTTGCGTTCTCTACTTGAGTGTTTTATATGTCTTCTATGTTCACTTTAGAGTGTTAATTTTTATACCAGTGGATTCGTGGACATTTTCTCTTGACAAAAGGTGTAATTATTTTAGTGTTTCTGGATAAGTCTAATGAGTGATTACTTAATTTACCTTCTAATTAATCTATTAATACTGTAAAACAGGACTGAGCTTTTTCATAAAACTGGTCTCAACTGGTCTAAATGTTTACCCGTTCCGCTCCAGTAAACCGGTGTTTACAAACATTTCTGACGACACACTATTTCTATTGTGTGTTGTGTTTATTCTGATCTTTCTAAGTACTTTTAAAATGAATCAAAGCTTTCTACGTAGTATTGGGAAAATATGCTCGGATCGCCATACCCGTGTCGATAACAAAGTTTTTCAAATGATTCGTTGTCTTGGCATAGGGCGTCAACCACCAACGAGACGCGGGACTAGGGGTGGACGTCTTCATCGCATTACACCTGTAATCCCCGATGTTAACGAACAAGTCACCTACCATCATGATGTTCCTATTTCTGTACGCTCGCCCCAGGCACCATCGCTCCCATCACGCCCATTTTTCTCGTTGTCTTACACTCCAAAAACACATAAAGATTATGAACCTAAATGCTCAGTCATGCGGCAACAAGACCCTCAAGCTGGCTGAGACAATAGTGGACGATAATTTCGATATAGTGCTCTTGAGTTAAACATGGTTCAGGGAGGAAGGTGACGAGCCTAGGATTTCCGAATTGACATCAAAAAGCTTTATATCGCTGAATATTCCTCGCCTGATAGGCAAAGGTGGAGGTTTAATCGTAATAAATAAAGATTGTCTAATTAAAAATGTAACTACCATACAAACCGTGCATCATTCATAACCTTTGACATGTGCGAAGTCCGACTAAACTTCAGCGGTAGAACGCTAACTATCGTCTTCCTCTACCGACCACCACCGAGCAAGAAAAATAAACTCACACCCAGTAAGTTTATTCAAGAATTTCAAGATCTGTTAGATCTTTATATTTATACCAGAGACCTCTTTGTTATCGGTGATGTCAACCTACATTTCGACAGTAGCAAAGAAATATATGTGGAGAAGTTAAAGAAAGCCCTCCTGGAACGAAATCTGGAACAGATTGTGTCTGTCCCTACACATGTTAAGGGTCATACCCTTGATTGGAATATAACAATTATGATTCCATAAGTGACCTTAACGTGATCGATCAGGGAATCTCTGATCACTTCCTCATCTCCGTTGAGCTATGCCTATTAAAGCCTAAAAAGCAGTTGAGGAAATTCAAATCCAGAAAGATGAAAGACATTAACATTTCTAATTTTAGGTCTGATATTAGTGCCTTGTTGCGGCAGTCAGTTTTGTCGGATTTATACACTCACTATATCACCTGCCTAAGAAAGCTGGTAGACATCCATGTTCCTCTGACAACCCGATTAGTCTCCGATCGATTATCGGCTCCATGGATGTCAAACGAGATCAAGGTAGCGAAAAAGCTGCGCCGTCAGGCTGAGAGGAAGTACAAGCAAACCGGTCTAACAGTGCACCGACACTTGTATACACAAAAGAAAAACTGTGTCAATCGTCTGATTCGAGAAGCTAAGACAATGCATCTTCGCAATAAGATTGAGAGCGCGGACTCATCTCGGGTGCTGTTTAAAATAACTACAGAGATCTTGGGTGGTGTATGTAAACCTGTACTACCATGTTCCATTCTCCCTGCCGACCTCCCTGACTCCTTTAATCAATTTTTCACAGACAGAATCAAGAAAATTAGGGAAGACCTAGACAATCAAACAAGTCTGCTCCACAATGATCCAGTCTTCCAGGGTTCTCACCTCAGTGAGTTTCACATAGTATCGGAAGCATCTGTTAAGGAAATTATTATTAACATGCCTAAATTGTCTTGCGAACTCGATCCCATCCCTGTCTCCCTCTTCAATGATTGTATCAACGAACTAATACCTTCGATCACTACGATGATGAATGCTTCATTAGCTTCAGGTATTGTGCCTCAATCAATGAAAAATGCACTGGTTAAACCCCTCTTAAAGAAGCCTAGCCTCGATCCTGAGTGTTTAAAAAACTATCGGCCTGTATCCAACCTTCCATTACTTTCGAAAGTCTTGGAGCGCATTGTGCTAAAACAGTTGTTGTCTCACTTGGAGCAGCATTGCCTCTTGGAGCAGTTTCAGTCCGCCTATCGAAAGAGTCATAGCACGGAGACGGCATTGGTCAGGGTTGTCAACGACCTACTATGCACATCGGACTCGGGTCATGTGTCTATTCTGGCAATGCTCGACCTGTCTGCCGCTTTTGACACTCTTGACCATGAGATCCTGATTGACAGGTTTGCAACCACATTTGGCTGCTCAGGCTGTGTTCTTCGTTGGTTTAGGTCATACCTGTCTGAGCGCACTCAAAGTGTTGCTATAGATGTTCCTCTCGGCACCTTCAACGCTGAAATATGGAGTGTCCCAAGGATCTGTTCTATGACCAGTGATGTTCGCAATGTACGTGTATCCACTCGGCCAGGTCATCAAACCGTTCGAAATTTCGTATCACCTCTACGCCGATGACACGCAACTGTACGATCATGCGGTCCCTCTTGATGCCCCTCGACTCGCTGCAAAGGTCACTTGCGCAATCGCCAACGTCTATTCGTGGTCGGGAAGAAATGGGCTTAAAATGAATGAGGAAAAAACAGAGATAATCCGAATTGGAACCAAGAGAAATTTGGTCAAATTCACCGGTTCATAATCCATCAACAAAGTGAAGAATCTTGGTGTTTTACTGAATCCTACGCTGTCTTTCGACCAACAAATATCTCATATGTGCAGAGGTCTATATCTACAGTTGCGTAGACTGGGCCAAATACCTCCCTATTTGTCCACTGATTCTGCAAAGACACTGGCAGTCGCTCTGATACTTTCCCGTATCGACTATTGTAACTCCCTGCTAGTCGGCCTGCCCGAAGACAAAATCGCCAGGCTACAGAGAATACAGACCAGTACTGCGCGCTTGGTCATGCGCAAATCAAGGCGAGACTCGGGAACCGCCCTTCTTCGTTCGCTCCATTGGCTCCCCGTGAAAGCCAGAATTGAGTATAACGTGGCGCTACTTTGCCATCAGTGCATTTTTAATAACGCGTTTCCGTCCTATCTCAAAGAACTCATAACACCATTTGTCCCTCAAAGAACACTTCGTTCTGCCAACTCATCGCTTCTGGAAGAGCCCCGTTTCTCTCTGACGACCGTTGGCCTTAGAGCCTTCTCGGTATCCGGTCCGAAGGTGTGGAATCTACTTCCCATTCAACTCAGGCAAACAAGCTCCATTGATTCCTTCAAAAAGAACTTAAAAACTCATTATTTCAATATTTATCTTACTTAACATGCTTTGAGCACTACTGTCTTACTTATATGTTAGGTGGGTTATTTTGTTTTGGTTGTTTGATTTGTTCCATGTTTGTAAAGTTTTGAATCATTATTTAGTTTTTTTATCTCTTAGCCGATAGATTGTATCCGTGTTCTGAGTTGTATGTTAAATGCGCTCTGAGCTTGCATTATGCTAGTTGGCAGCGCTATACTAATGTCATTATTATTATTATTATTATTATTCAAATATTTAAAAAAAAAAGTCCTTTAAAGAAAGTGTATGTTTATCGCTAACAAGCATAACATGTAAAATACTTGAGCATATAATATATATTAATATAGTAAATCATCTAGACAAACTTAATGCACTGTGCCCATACCAACATGACTTCAGGAAAAACAGATCATGTGAGAATCAATTAATAGGCTTAATAGATGATTTGTCTAAGGGATTAGATAATAACAACCAAATTGATACTATATTACCAGATTTTTCCAAATCATTCCATATAGTTCATCATTCTAGTCTATTAAAAAAAAAAAATTGGGGCATCTCTGGTCCCTTACATCAGTGGATTCAGGACTTTCTCATAGGTAGAGAACAAGCAGTGATAATAAATGGCTCTACGTCATCACCAATAACTGTAAACTCAGGAGTTACACAAGGAACTGTTCTAGGAACCCTACTATTTCTACTTCATATTAATTATCTACTAAATTGCATCAACACAGGAACAAAAGTAAGATTATTTGCCGATGATTGCATAATTTATAGAACAATAAAAACAGGAAAAGATAGTGAACTTTTACAAAAAGATGAACCACACAAATGGGAATTAAACTGGAGTATGTCTTTTCACCCAGAAAAATGCCAACTAATGAGGGTATCCAAGAAAAAGAAACAAATAATGCAAACTACTTCATTCAAGGTCAGTGGGGTATTTAGACATGTTCCACATATTACTATGGAACAGGGGCCCCCACACAAAATGGGCTCCCACTTATTCAAAAAAAAATAATTTTGTCATTTCTTTTGGCAATTAGAATGGTGCTCTCGTAAAAGCGCACAATGAATAAAGATAATGAGAAATCGCATTTGATTGTTAATTGACACTGGAAGGTTCGAGTCCACGAGGAGACCTCGCATAAATTTGGCCCGTGGGAACAGGACCCCCACGATCCTAAACACGGCCCTGTTCATGGTAAATAACTAACTTAAAGTAACAATGCTAAGGATATAGGAATAATAATAAATGACAATTTATCTTGGAACCCTCATATTGATGAAGTAATTAACAAATCAAACAAAACATTAGGATTCATAAAAAGGAACTTTTACAAATGCAATAAGACATGGGCGCCCGCAGGGGGGGGGCAAGGGGGGGCACTTGCCCCCCCCCTGGAAAAGTGACCCCCCCCCCCCCCCCGATTGATAGATAAAAAAAAATTTGGACTAAAATATACAAAAAAATAATAATTAAAACACTTATAATTAACTGTAACAACTGTGACTCCTTCCATTGTCTTATCAATCTCATTATCTTTGGGGATTAATCAGGTATACTACATTGATAATTGAGATAGTGAAGCCTTGAGTTAGTTTGATTTTCGGAAAACACGAGAATACAAAAGTAGCAAAAATTTCATCGACTTGTTACCTTGCCGTATGCCTTACTAGTTTTGCTAACATTACCAGCAACAACATGTACGGTGGAGCGATCGTTCAGCACATTCGTCGGCATTTTTCGTCTCGAGAGACGTTTCATTTCCCTTGCAAGCCCTCATTTGGCTAAAGAGGCCAATCCTGGACGTACAGGCACGGTCACACTTGCTGCAGTTGAATGTAGCGGAGTGGACCACATTTTTCTCCACTGTCTTTTTCCTGGCGCGCTCCTCTCCCGCAAGCCTGAGACCTTCTTTGATTCCTGCCCTCCGAGCGGGCCTATCCTGCGCCATGATCTCCCCACTGTTTGGGTCAATTTGGAGTTGTTTCATATCTCTTTTGCAGACATCCGCAAATCTCAGTTTTGGACGTCCAGCAGGTCTCTGTCCCGAAGCTAACGTTCCATATAGAATGTCCTGTGGAAGTCGACCCTGTGGCATTTGGCATACATGACCTAGCCAGCTGAGACGTCTGTTACTGAGAGTAATACGGATGTCTTGACACTCTGCTCTTTGTAGGACCTCTGCGTTTGAAACCCTGTCCTGCCATCTTATATCTAAAATGAGTCTGAGACACCTAAGGTAAAAGGTGTTCAGTTTTCTCTACTCCCAGGAATATGTGCTCCATGTCTCACAGCCGTACAGCAGGGTAATCAGAACGCATGTTCGATAAACCAGGGACTCAGTGTAGCGTGTGAGCAGTGAGTTCATCCAGACTCGTTTTTTTTTTTGTTAAATCTTGCCATAGTGCCCATGGCTTTAGCTATTCTACTATTTATCTCCCCATCTAGGAGAACACTGCTTGAGATTTTGGCTTTGAACCTGTTAAGGTTGAAGAGCTTTCCAGATCTGCTTGTGTGAAGGTAGACACCCTCGTTGCAATCTCCATAAGCATAGTGCAGTAGACACGAGAAGAATATTCCAAACAAGGTGGGTGCAAGTACGCAGTCTTGTTTAACACCGGCTTCAAATGGCTCTGATTAAACTTCACTGTGCACCTGGTTTAAAAAAAAAAAAAAACAGGCAATGAAAGAGATCAGTTTTGGAGGGATTCCTATTTTTGCCAGGAGTTTGAGGAGTCCACTTCTGCTGACCATAGGCCTATCAAATGCTTTAGTGAGATCAACGAAAGCAATGTATAATGGCTTATTCATCTCGCGGAACCTCTCTTGTAGCATTCGAATGGAGGAGATCATGTCTATTGTGGATAAGTCGCTTCTGAAACCGCACTGAGACTCTGGATAGACTCTGCACCTGCAGCCTTGATAGTGCCTCCTGCAAAGATCTTACCAACTATGCTCAAGAGGGAGATTCATCTGTCTTTTTGCAGTCGCTGCGGTCCCCTTTGTTCTTATATAATGTAACGAAATCTGCTAAATGGCTGTGTGACGCGTCTTGGTAAATATGGTGTGCGGCTGGCTGGTCCTATTGTTGGTTCACGGGACTGTCAACCCTGCTGACCGTTCACTTTCGCCCTAAACACATGTTAATTTTAATGATATTTTGATCTCAGTTTTACTGAAATGTCCTTTAATCCGTTTGAATGCTTTAAATGTAATGTTTAAGCTATCGTTAAATGGTATAGATACATAGTAGGCCTAATCATACAAACTGAGTAGTTATTGTAATGCTTAAAAATATACATATAAATTCTTTAGTCATATAATATTTATATAATTTTCAATTTTTTTTTCCAGTTTTATCATTTTAAAGTTATAAATGTAAATCATTTATTCTTTTTTATAAAAGAAAAAAAGAAAGAAATATTAGCTCAAATGAAACGAAATAATTATCTCCCTTTAATTAACAAATTTTTCTACGTTTGATTCAATAGTGATGCCGAACAAGTTCTGTTTTGTGATATAACAAATTTTACTGATTATTATTATTTCTTTATATACATTCAACATTGTGGTATTCAGAACAAGATTTAATTATTAGAGGATTAAAATAATTTACGTTAAACAGTTGTAAATAAACATTTCCTGCATTAATTGTTTTGTCCATTTAAGGAGTTTATATTTAAAACATTAATAATTACAGAAATTACATGATATAGTGCTATTAAATAATCTCTTATATTTCTAAATTAATAATACAAATAAATTTGTTTTAGAATTAATTATAGGCCTATATATGTATAATTAAAATTAAGTTGGGGGGTGGTGAGCGGTAAGATTTTAAAAGGGTGCGGTGAGCCGAAAAAGGTTGAAAACCTATGGCTTAGATCTACAATGTCAGATGAACGTCTGTCAAGGTTGTGCATGTTGTGAGTACATAGAGACAAAGTGAACAGCAACAAAAATGAGTTTATGGACAAAATTGTAGATTTGTTTGGTAGCGATAACAGACGACTCCAGTTCTTGTTTAAATAATACATTTTATTTTAAATTTACGTTGTAATATTGTTTTTTTAAAGTATTGTTTTTTGTATGGTTTACGTCTATTATATACATATATTGTGCTAATAAAAAATGTGTTGCTACAGTATGCCTTTCATTACTACAGTGTACTACAATTACTTCAGTGTTCTGTCCGTTCGTTCACCATACAAATGCGCTCAGTAAATTAAAACTACATTAAAACATTACTAAAAATATTTTGCCCCCCCCTAGGAAATTTTCTGCGGGCGCCCATGCAATAAGAATATAAAACTAAAATGCTATCTCACATTAGTTAGGCCTATAATAGAATATGCAGCATCTGTATGGGACTCATCAACTAAAGAAAAGATTAAAACAGAACAAATTCAAAAAAGAGCTGCAAGGTTCATAACTATTGAATATTCCCAATTAACAAGAGTAACACCATTAGTCAAATCACTAAATCTAGAAACACTAGAGGACAGAAGGGCAAAGAGTAATTCAAATACATAAGGCATTAAACTTTAATTTTAGAAAAAAACATAAACATTTCAAACACTTTCCTTGTCCCTTATGCGAGAACAAATGCATATAAGGACTCTTTCTTCCCCAATGGCATTTGGGCATAGAATGGGTTGCCTGATCAAACCAGGAAAACCAATAACTTATCAACATTAATAAAAATGCAAGACTAGACTCGGACCACGGATGAGCGTAGAACGCAATAATCTTCTTTATAGAAGGAGCGTCTGTAATGTATAAGATAAGATAAGAAAAGCCTGCCCCAGTCCTAGAAGGATTCTGATTAATAAAACGTCCTTTAAAGAAAATGTCAATTTATCTAGTGTTTGTTATCTTTCCTTATACAATATTTGCAACTGAATCATAAAAAAACAAACAACACTTTTAACCAAACTAAATATGATAGCATGTAGAGCTGAAAAAATGATCTTCACTATTATAAATACACTGTAAAGGCGAAATTATTTGAGTTTACTAATGTCTTAATTCTTAATCTATATGTGTGAGATTTATACAATCTACAAACAATTAAAATATAGTTTAGTATAAAAAAAGAAAAAAATATATTCATAAAAATAATAATACAAACATACCACTTCCCAAAACATAAAATTATTGGAATGTGCATTAGTATCTTGCATCAAACTACTTTATACTTTGTCACTGGAGATGTATTATATATTATGTACTTTATGGATGTATGGCATCACTTATTTTCATTTTATCTGTTATAAAAAAAGAAAAAAAATGCCAGTTAACTTTTTGTATGGTAGAACAACAATTCAATGTCAATGAAAAAAACACCAATCCGTGTTTGAACATTTATTAACTATATATTTTACAAATTCATGTCTAAGTATTCATTAAAGAATGTAGGACCTAGACTAAATCATCTGTCATTAGTATAATAATAGCTTATTATTTGTGTATTTGTCATTGGCGGAATTGTATTAATTATATTTTAATTCAATAGTCCCTTTCTTTCACTATCTACTTGAATCATTTGGTCTCTTTGTCATAAGCTCTCACTGTTCTCGTTGTCCTCACTAAGGATAGCGCCTTGACTGATTTCACTGCCATAATTTATAATGGTGATCTGATTTATAGTTCCGCCCTCACTGAGAATGGTGCTATTATTGATATTTCTGCTTCCAGTGATTATGGAGCCATTTTTTAAGTGTGAGCAAAATTGTGTAAATGTTAAAAATGCACCAAAATATTTATATTAGTTCTTTTATCCCAAATAATACGCTTGCTAATGTTCCTTCTAGATAGAAGATTATTACGGCCTTGGCCAAAAAACTCCAGAAGGGTGACAGGGATTTGATGGTGGAATGACTAGCATTTAGGGGCTATTGCTGCTTTAGACACATACACAAAAATCTAGCAAACATTGATTAAACAAAAGGCCTCCCAGCTCAAACTTACTGACTGATTATAATGGTAAAGAACATTTTGCATAAGCCTCTTTAACTAAGAACTAGTTAGAAGTTAATTTTTAAAATCCGAAAAATGATTATTTACCATTAAAAATCACTAAATTGTGAAACTCTTAGGGAAAAAAAGCTAACAATTAAAGTAAATAATATGTAAACATTTTTACTTCATATATAACTATATATATATTTTTTAATGGGTGTCCTACATACATTGTGGATAATGTATAAAATACATAAATATGTGAATGAGAGCATATAAAGACAAAAAAAAAAAATTTTGACATACTATTGAGACATTGGCATGTCATATATACAGTTGTTTTGTTATGCAGCTGTCATTTTTACTTCCTTTTTTGTGTATAATAGTCCCTTGGTATCTTTGAGGACTAATGTCAATTAAATCTTGAATGTACTAAAAAGACTTACTGACCTACTTACTGCCCGTAACCAGAAGGCTACCAACCATTGAGCAGAGTCCTCTATCAAGGGGCAGCTTTTCTCTATTTCCTTCCAGTCACAAACTATCCTTAAAATATCTGCCAATATATCGCGTCACCAGCTGTTTCTCGACCGACCTTTTTGTCTCTTGCCTTGGGGATTACACTTTACAGCCTGCCTTGTGACGTAGATGGTGGATTTCGAATGGTGTGCCAAATCCAGCCCCATCAGCTTTTCCGGATTTTTATCTTCCACAGGAAGCTTGCAAGACTTTCGCCAGAGATCTGTATTAGCCTACTGATAGTTCCAGGCCATGGCATCTGGAAAATCTGCTGGCATGTTTTCTTCTTGTAATATCCGCTTAAAGAGTGAAACATCTTGACGTATCCTCGTCTGCTTTTAGAATTTAGAATTTTATCTGAACCAGTTACTATCCCTCCGTTCATTGTAGCATTCAATCTCATAAACTCGTCTTTGGTCGCCTTTTCGCAGTTAATCGTTAGATCCTCATTATCTGGATCAAAGACGGTGGTATCAATAAGGGGTATAGGCATGCTAGTATAATATACTTATGGTCTTTTCTTGCTTGTCAGTGAACGGTCTTTTTTGTTTTGTTTTATTTACCAAAAAGACGCTTGGTGATATCATACGGCTTTCTCAAGTTTCCACTGTACGCTGCCTGGTCTGCTACTTTCGCCAGTCCGTCTGTTTAGTCTTTCCTGTATTTCTTGTTACTTCTTTTTACTATTCAATGAGCTTCAAAAACCTCATAGGCCTTTGCTTTGGTTGCTTACTAATGTCTCTTTCTTTCTCCTATCTTGACCTACTATTGATATGCATGTTCAATAAATATTTTATTTGTTTGCCATCTGTTGGGTACATTGTCTTCTACTTCTTCTTCCTGTAGATCATGAAGCACTTGAAACCTATTTTTTAGTGTTGGGCTTAACTTCTCTCTATTTATGTGATCTTTTTGAAGGCGGACACTGTACTTCACTCTTCTGTTTGTCGTGTACAGTATAATGTCTCTCTTCAGCTTTAATTTCAGTTTAATCACCTCCACATGTTGGTTAGATGCAACATAACCACCCTTCAACTCTCACATCTTATATGGAGCTTCTGAATCTTTATAAATGTCAAATGTTGTATATCTGATTTTCTGTGATATTGTCGGGCGATACCCATGTACACACTTTTCAAAACACTTATGGGGGAAGATGCTGCCTTTTATTACCATATTCTTTAGGGCACAAACGTCTGCAAAACTCTCTCCATTTTTGTTCATTTCTTTCACTGCCTGGAGAGGAGGATGAGACAGTGGGACATAACCTGCGGGATTGCCCCCGCCTCGTCTGTGATCGAGGAGATGGGACGGGTGACCCACTTTCCACTGTTCTTTACGGAGATTTAGACGTGCTCAGAAGCACGACACAGACTTGTCCAGGGCTATAAAGGAATGATACTCTCAGATCTCGGTTCAATCGGAGTTCAGGTCCACTGCCTGGAAGCCCAAGAAGTGTTTTTATCTAGTGTTATTTTTACGAATCTTGGCATTGGCGTCCTCCATGTCAAAGTGATGTCCTTGTGTGGGAAGGTCTCTAGGACGTTTTGTAATCTATCGAAGAAACGAATTTGTAACCTTTTCTCTGACATCGTTTTTTTCTTTGGGGGGTGGGGGGGTGGGGGGAAGGGGGAATAGTACTGTACCACGTTCAGTGCAATCCTCTTCTTCTTTGTGCCCAAAGAGGCGGTAAAATCCTGGGTCTATGTGTATTTCATCTAGCGCAACTTGTGCCTTGGGAGGACAGCATTTGTCCTACTCCCTTAGAATGATGAGCCTCGCAGTACATTAATAGCTCGATCTCCGTCGACATCCTTGTTTGACTCAATCAACATATGTAAATGTTATGTTACCTGCATTATATTTTTGGAACAAAGTATGTATATAAAACTAAATCTCACAAATCTAACTAAATAATCATACATTCAAAATAATCTATTTGTTTATTACCTGAGCATTCAAATTAACTGTTTTACAATTATTTCTCATATTCTTCCCAGAAGAGTTCAATTTCTGAATGGAACAAAAAAGGTGATATAATAAAATATAAAAATGTTTATTTTTTTAGCATACGCTTTTCGAATGTCTAAGCCATTATTTTAAATATTATATGAGTTATGTTAAAAAACAAATGCTGTTTTTGCTTTTTTTCTTAAACATTTTTGGATAATTATGTTTATTACATATTACTTTTAATGAAGATTCCTTGAAATATTTACAATTAAAATTTATTGTTGTTATTTAAAACTGGGATCTATTAGTGGATATAAATAATATTTAATTACTGATTTATTTACTTTTTGTCGCTAGTTTTATAGAGTAAATATTTGTTAATTAATTTATATATAGCCTGTTGATTATTATATAAGACATTAGGCTACTTATATAAGTTTATAAATTACAACAAATAATGTACTTATATAAATACAACTCATTAATTCAATTGATACACAGAGATCTAGTAACAAAACTAAGCTACAAAAGAAATAGAGAAAGATTTACAAAGATGACCAAAAAAAAACAACATTTTTTTCAACAGTAATCTTTTACAGATGATAATTTATCTTATATTCATTATCTAGTAATTGCTACATGTTAAGTCATTTTGTTATATCAAGTGCATTATTGGTTAAACATTAATTTAATGGTGATTCAAAAAAAAAAGACGTACTTATTATCAGGCATATAACTATCAGTAAATTGACTAATATATTGATTATAATAGCACACTGATAGTAATACTTTATAATAAAACAGTCAATTAATAAAACTATTTTTTATAATTCTAATTTGTATGTTGTTTAAGATTGTACAAGTAATTAAGTTTTAATATTTTAGAATACGTGTGTCCTTAGAGATAGAGTAGAAGCGTTCGCCACCTATTGGTGGTTTACACACTTCGCCAGCTTTGAAACACATGGGTGCAGAAGTGTTCATTTTTCTGTGGCTATGGTTCTTTGAAATTCTTTAAACAAGATTAACGCAATATAAAAGTTAAAAAAACAAAAACAAATAATGCTGTAATTGTTAAAGAAATATAAAGTATATTGTTTACCTGATTCAGATAAGTCAATATATCTTAACATATACGTAATACGATACATCAAAGCTGAAAAAAAAAATATTTTCTTTTCTGAAGAAATAAAATATTTAACTTCTATCATATCAAATTTTTTTATATGTAAAAGAATAAGTAGCGAAGTAAGAATAATATATATCGTTCCAAAAAAAGGATTAAATTAAAATGATCTAATAAATTGCATAAATAGAAATTATTAAAAAAGTATTGTTTTAAAATCTTTTAGAGAAAGACAAGCAGAGTTAACCAATTGCACTGGCAAAAAAAATAAAAGATTGTGTGGCCAGCTAAATGCCTAAAGTGCCTGCATTTTTTTTTTATATCATATGCCAGGAACCCACAAGAACCGAGTATACAGAGACACCCCTCAGTTCCAGTAGAATAAAATAACTGGCTTTATAGTAACAAAGATGTTAATCCTTAACTTTTAATAGGATTATCTAGACACGTTGCCGCTTGACCATCGAGTTTCATATACAAAAACTGAGAGATATGGAAAGTTGTATTTATCTCTGTCTATAATTGTAAAATAAAATAAAAAAAACTTGATAAGTCTGAGTTGTAGATGCTAAGAATTAGATGTTGTTTTTTTAAATACAGAACAAGGAGATTTTGTTCTGAGAGTAAACAAATGTTTTGTTCTGAAAGTAGAAAATGGAAATCAGTGTGCGTCAGATCGTTGAAAAGATACTTGAAGATTTGAAAGCGTAACGATATAATGTACAAATCCAGTTATTTATAGAGTTTAGTGACATACTTATTCTGAGTTGTAATGTGATGTAATTTATTCTTATATTTTATTATGTCAACTGAATAACAATGATCCTTTAAGTAGATAGGCCTACTCTAAATTGATTTAAATTGTTAAGCTATTTTCTTGTTTTCTTCATTATTTTAACACTTGAATGTAATACCCCTTTCTGAAATCTACTTCCCCTTATTGCAAATTACTATAGTACACTCATCTTTAAGTAATTTGATATTATTTATTATTATTTACAAAGAAAATAATTCAACAATATGTGTGTCTTTAGATAAAAAAAGAAAACAATTTCAATTTTTTTTCAGTAAAATATTTTAAGTATTTTTGTTTGATAAATGAGAAATGATATGATAAATGTACACATTTTCAAGTCACCTGGCTCTCACCAGAACTCCACACCGGGAACCAGATAGACCATATATGCATCTCCAAGAAGTTCAGGAGGTCCTTGCAAGATGTACGTGTTAGGAGAGGAGCGTATGTGGCTTCTGACCACCACCTTTTTGTCGCACGTGTCAAACTTAAACTTAGAAGGAATTGGACAGGCGAATTAAACCAGCGAAAGAAGTTCACACAATATATCTCAGAGACCCGACCAAACGCGAGGAATTCAAGCTGGCACTTGCAAACAAATTCCAAGTCCTGCATGAAATGATGGATGAAGAAGAAACATCAATAGACAAGGAATGGAGGACAGTAGAAACAACAATAAAGACAGTCTGCCAGGAAGTCTTAGGACCACAGAAACGCAATCACAAGGAATGGATCTCAACGGCCTCCCTGAAGAAAATAGAACAGAGAAGAGAAATGAAGGCAATACTAAACATCAGCCGGACACGTGCAGAGAAGGCCAAGGCACAGGAACAATACACACAAGCAAACAAGAGTGTAAAGAAGAGCATCAAAGCTGACAAAAAGAATTATGCAGATGCTCTAGCTGCAGAAGCTGAGGAAGCAGCCAGAAATGGAAATATGAAAGACTTGTATACCATCACCAAGAAATTATCTGGGAAGTTTAGTAAACCTGAAAGACCGGTGGAAGATAAAGAAGGAAAGCAGATAATCGATGACGAAGGACAAAAGAGAAGATGGGTGGAATACTTTGAAGAGCTACTCAACAGGCCAGCCCCACCAGACCCACCTGATATCCAGCCAGCATACATAGACCTGCCGATATACTGCAATGCACCTACAAAGGAAGAAATACGCCAAGCCATCAGGAAGCTTAAAAGCGGCAAAGCACCTGGACCAGCTGATATCCCTGCGGAGGCACTGAAAGCGGACGTGGAGACTACAGTAGAGCTCTTAAACCCCCTCTTCCAAAAGATCTGGAAAGAGGAGCAAGTCCCAACAGAGTGGAAAGAGGGACTACTCATTAATCTCACTAAGAAAGGAAACTTGAGCTCCTGCTCTAACTATAGAGGAATTACCCTACTATCAATCCCAGGTAAGATGTTCAACAGGATTCTGCTTGGTAGAATGCAGGATGCTGTTGATACGAAGCTGCGAGATCAACAAGCTGGTTTCCGCAATGATAGATCCTGCACTGACCAAATAGCTACACTGCGCATCATCCTGGAGCAGTCGCTCGTGTGGAATTCCCCCCTATATGTCAACTTTATTGACTATGAAAAGGCTTTTGACAGCGTAGACAGGGAATCACTTTGGAGGCTGCTAAGACACTATGGGGTCCCTACAAAAATTACCTCTATAATTAAGAATTCTTATGAAGGATTGAAATGCAGAGTGATCCACAGAGGCCACCCAACAGAGGCATTCCAAGTACGGACAGGAGTGAGACAAGGTTGTTTACTGTCGCCATTTCTGTTTCTGCTAGCAATAGACTGGGTTATGAGGACATCAACATCAGATATGCGTAATGGCATCCAGTGGACGCTATGGTCACAACTAGACGATCTAGATTTTGCGGATGACCGGGCATTACTCGCACATACCCAGCAACAGATGCAGGAAAAGACCAACTTCGTGACAGAAAACTCCACTCGCCTTGGCCTCAACATCCACAAAGGGAAGACCAAGTTCCTTAAGGTCAACGCAGAAAACACATCGCCTATCACTCTCAATTTTGAAGCGCTAGAGGAAACTGAAGAATTCACCTATCTAGGCAGCATCGTCAATAAGAAGGGTGGAACCGACGCCGATGCAAGGGCAAGAATTGGCAAGGCCAGGACAGCCTTCCTCCATTTTAAGAATATCTGGAGCTCAAGAGAAATATCCCTAAAAACAAAGATCAAGATCTTCAACTCAAATGTGAAGTCTGTCTTACTCTATGGTGCTGAAACGTGGAGGACCACAGCTACCAACACCAAGAAGATCCAGACTTTCATAAACTCATGTCTTAGGAGAATTTTGCATATACGCTGGCCGGACATGATCAGTAACGATGAGCTCTGGAGTCGCACAGGTCAACAGGCAGCCGATCTGGAGATCATGCAAAAAAGATGGAGATGGTTGGGGCACACACTCCGAAAACCAGCTTCCAACATTACCAGACAGTCTCTATCGTGGAACCCCCAAGGGAAGAGGAAGAGGGGCCGACCTCGTAACAGCTGGCGACGTGACCTGGATGCCGAGATCAGGTCATTCTTGGGGACAGTTAGTTGGAAAGACTCGGGACCGGGATGGCTGGAGAGACCTTGTTTGTGGCCTATGCCCCGAGAGGGGTAGTAGGCGTAAGTAAGTAAGTAAATGATAAATTATATGATTAGTGTACACATTTTCAAGTCTATAAATCTATAAATATTATTACCTTCTCCGGTTATAGAACCTCTGTTACTGTAATCACGTTGGACATATTCTGAAATTTTAATATTTTAAAATAAATTTTAGATACTATAATTAAAATTTCAATATACTAAATTGTATTAACTTGAGTTAAAAATAGATGATAATAATTTACATTGGCCCTTCATAGTCCATATTAGAGTCCGATGAGAGGGGGGGGGGGGCTATGACTTCGAAATATAATTTAAATTTAAAAAAATATTGAGTTTTCTCCCTGTGGAAGTCAAGGTCTTATTTTTAAGTTATAGAATGACTTTCTGAACCCCCGAGAATACTTGGCATGAGCTTATTGTATTGTATTATATAAATACTAGTGGTTATGCCCGTCAAAATGACGGAGAAACGAATGACTACAATGTGTTTTGTTAACAGAGAAAGAAAAGAGACTATTACAATAAAGACAATGAACGTTTCTTTTCGGTATTTAGGTTTTGTTCTTTTCAATTGTTTCTGGTCGCCCTGACCCTGTCATATGCATAATAATTGTTACTGTCAAGCTTCTGGTATTAAAACGTAGCAAACAGTTGTGTTGACTTGACTTGTTATTAATAATAGACTATTAAATAAACAATAATATACTATCTAAAAGGAAAAAAAAACACAATACCAAACAATGAAAATGTAAATAATAAAAAAAAGCGTAGAAAAATTTATTTCAATACCGTAAAAACTAAAGTGAGAACGATTTTTTTCGGTATTTAATTTTTGTTCTTGCTTATTGAATTAACAAAACAGTGTTGAGAATGTTTCTTTCGGTATATAGATTTGTTTTTTTGAATTGTTTCTGGTCGACCTGACCCTAGCATATGCATAAGAATTGTGGCCTCAAGGACTGGCGTAGTGTGTAAACCGCCGAGACATTCCCATTAAGAATACACTGGCGGTCGAACGCATGGGGATCAGCCCCCGCAACGGGTTCAAAGTCCATTACACTGCCGAGAGGCCACTGGTCTCGGTGGGGAGGAAGCAATGGACGCTGCAATACCGTCTCGAGAACCACCCGGTGCCTGGATGAATGTACGTATAGTAGGCCCATAGGATTTGTGCTACCGGGTGACAGTCCAGATATTCTGGCGAGCCACCACGATAATGATCCTTAGGGGACCCGCAGTGAATGATCGCTGTGCTGCGCAAACCTTCCCCGTTACACGGCACGCCGTGCCTTCGGCGTGTCATTGGGTGGCTGGAGCCTTCGGCGTGTCATTGGGTGGCTGGAGCCTGGACAGAGATTGCTCAATCCTAAGCCGAAAGGCTCCTTCAGGTTTTTTTAAGAGAAGTTTTAATTCGATATGAAAATGTAGCAAACAGTTGTGTGACTTGACTTGTTATTAATAATATTAAATTAAAAATAATATACTACCTAAAAGAAAAAAAAACCATAAATACAAAACAATAAAAAAGGTAAATAATATTTAAAAAAAATAGAAAATAATATTTCAATGCAATAAAAAACTAAATTGAGAAAGATTTTTCGGTATTTAATTTATGTTCTTGCTTATTGTATATAAAAAAAAAGTATTGAGAATGTCTCTTTCGGTATTTAGTTTTTATTTTATATTGTTGCTGTCAAGTTTATGGTACTCGGTATTTGAAAGTTATCATTTATAGGCCTAACTTGTTTTTGTATAATTCGTATCTTTTAATTTATAGAGTGTATACAGTAGCCTATTAAAGGATATTCTCAATAGCGACGTAAATCCATTAAATAATTAAAACATTTGGTTACTTTTACTTAAAAGGATAATGCAAACATTAATAATGAAAAATGAAATAATTTGATAGACATTACGTCATACGCTAGTATTTTTTTAAAGTAAACCATTGAAACTCTCTAAGCCAAATTGCGGTGCGTAACTTTTAAAAACGGTCTCGCCACATTAAAAAAAACAACAGTAGAATTTGGAAAACCCGGAAAGACCCTCGCGTTTAACATAGTGAATGTCGCGTTCAACATAGTAAATGAACGGAAGTGGCCATTTGCTATGTACAGTTATATTTATTTGCATAGATGGATATAACATTTTGGATTTTTTAAATCAACACATTTATGATTATAAGTGATAAAATAAAATTATCTTTTGGAGGACGTTTCTAATTTATACATATAATTTTTGGCCCGAATAGTCAAACGGCTTAGGAGCCTATAGCGAACAAACATATATATATATATATATATATATATATATATATATATATATATATATATATATATCAACATATATAATTACCGTGAGTTTGTTTATATGTTTGTTTATATATATATATATATATATATTTATATATATGTTTGTTCGCTATAGGCT